>BQNB010015964.1:0-70098 GCA_026074375.1 Tanacetum coccineum
TTGTGGTAATTTTTTTTAAGCTTATCATTCGGTAATTTTTTTTTGTTTCATTTTGTCATAATTTCTTTTTCTAGCCACAACAGTCCATTTTTTTCTAGATTTTCTATTATTCTAGTAGCTAGTCAACATAGTTTACATTTTTTTTCATTTTTTAGTTTCCGTTTTTTTTTCTCCATTTTTTGTTGCTCACTGTAGTGGTAAGAAAAACACAAGAACGAGTTCTTTTCGTTAGGACCGAACGAGTGAAAAAACTCAACAACCGAACGAGAGGAAACCTTGTACAACCGATCGAGTGGAAAAACTTTTGCACCGAACGAGTGAAAATTTTCGAACCGAACGAGTGGAAAACTTAAAGGACCGATCGAGTGAAACAACTCAAGGACCGAACGAGTGAAACAACTCAAGGACCGAACGAGTGAAACAACTCAAGGACCGAACGAGGAGAATTTTTGAAGGACCGAACGAGTTCTTTTCTATAGGACCGAACGAGTGATAATCTAAAGAACCGAACGAGTTTTTGTTGTCTCAACCGATCGAGTATACTCGACTTGGACCGAACGAGTTTTTTTGTCTAGCTTGTACCGAACTACATCACGAACGTGAACAAAAACTTAAACGTTTTAACAAATTTTCGGTTTTCGGTTTCGAGTGACGTTAAACGACGGGACTTAAGAATTATATCATCGTGTTCGTGACATCGTTTCGATCGACGTGGTATATTTACTTTTAACCGACGATAACCGTATGAGTTCATAAGATCAAAAGTTCAATCGTTTCATTTCTTATAAAATTCAAACGAAGAAGAAAAAGTATTTAGGAGGGAATTTTTGCATTTATTATCAAGTTTCAAAAAGTGTCACATGCAGTCCCTCTCTTTCAACTATAATTTCACTATTGTCATTGTTGCATTATTAACCCTCTTTGTTAAACTACAATTACACCGTTAGTTTTTTTTCGAATACATCAACCGTTAATCATTTCAAGCTCAAAATTTGTGCACCGTTCATCGTTTTACGCTCACAAATCGTTAACGAAAGTTCAAATTCTTCACTTTAACAACGGTTTCAACAACATCAATTCTATTTTCACGGTTTTTCTTGACTTAGTAAAATCCCGCGAACCACTCACGTGTTTTCTCGGTTTAGTCAAGATTTGTAAAATCCCGTGAAATAGTTTTCCACCACAACAACAAATCACTTTACCCACTAAAGATCCTTGTTTATCATTTTACATCACCTTTTGCAATGTCGACTCAACAAGACATTTATGCGGCCGGTTCTGAAAACCGCCCTCCTATGCTTAACAAAGAGAACTATGTTCCATGGTCATCACGTCTTCTTCGGTATGCTAAGAGTAGACCAAATGGAAAGTTAATCTACAACTCCATATGGATTGGGTCCTTTTGTCCAGACGATATGATTCCTGGAACCAGGTGATGCAAACCGTGAAGTTCCTATTCCTGAAACGTTTCATGAACAAACTAATGATGAACTCAACAGAAGAAAGAACAGAATTAAACAGAAGAAGCAGATGATCAAGCTATTCGACCATTCTTCTACGGTCTTCCTGAAGATATCTATGTTGTTGTTGATAGTTGTGAAACTGCTCAGGAAATCTCGGGTTACGTGTGCAACAAATGATGAAAGGTTCCGATATTGGAATTCAGAAAGAAAAGAAGGCTAAGTTGTTTAATGAATGGGAAAGGTTTACTTCCACTGATGGGGAATCGATTGAGTTTAGTTCTTCTCTATCACGTTTCTCAAAATTGAAGAATGATTTTAGAGAAAACTAAACGCTTTCCTAGAAAAGGATTGCTTGTAATCATAAGTTCCTAACAACTTACAAACAGAGATTGCATGTTACTATTGTTCATCAAACGAAGGACTTGCATACGACAGATTACACTCAGTTGTATGATTTCTTGAAGTACAATCAAAAGGAGGTTGATGATCAAAGAGCTGAACGACTTGCAAAAACACATGATCCGCTAGCACTCATGGCAAATTCCAACAATCCTTTCAACTATCCAGTGTTTCACCAAGATCAACCATCACCAAGTACCTACATGCAACAACCACAACCCATCAACAACAACTATAACCCACAACCATCATTCAACCAGAACTACATGCAACAACCAATGCCAAATCCCGAAGACATCACAGATCCCACAACCGCAATGAACATGGCACTCGCTCTAATGGCTAAGGCATTCAAACTAAACTACTCAACACCAACCAACAACAACCAGAGAATTTCATCAAACCCTCGTAATCGGCAGATTGCTCAACCGGGTATGAACATGGGTCAAGACAGACAGATGCGGATGGTTGGAGCCAATGGTGGGAATCAGTTTAGACAGTATGCTGGGCAGAACGTTGGGTATCAAAACGGGTATAATGCAGTACAGAATGTCGGGAATCAGGTTGTTCAAGATGCAGTTCAGAATCAGGGTGTTCAGAATGTTGGTACTCAGAATGGGCAAATTGTTGTTCCAGGAATTACTAATCAGAATCCAAATGGGAATGGAAATGTTGTAGCAGCTCGGGCTGAGGGTAATGCGACTGGGAATAATGGTAATCAGATAAGGTGTTACAACTGCAGAGGATTGGGTCATCTTGCTAGGAACTGCACAGTCAGACCAAGGAGAAGGGATGCTGCTTATCTCCAGACTCAGTTGTTGATTGCTCAAAAGGAAGAAGCAGGAATCCAACTCCAAGCTGAAGAGTTTGATTTGATGGCTGCTGCAGCAGATCTTGATGAAATTGAGGAAGTCAATGCAAACTGCATTTTGATGGCTAATTTGCAGCAAGCATCGACATCGGGTACTCAGACTGACAAAGCTCCCGTCTATGATTCAGACGGATCAGCTGAGGTACACAACTATGACAACTGCTATGATAATGAGATATTTAATATAGTATACTGATCTACTCGAACCCATTCCTGAACCACACCAAGTACAACAGAATGATAGTAATGTTATTTCTGAAATCTCTAGTGTGGAACAAGAGGGGGGAACAGTAGATCAACATCCTGCAACTGTTGAGGAAACACGTGCTTACTTTGAATCATTATATAATAATTTGGCACTTGAAGTTGAAAAGGTCAACTCGGTCAATCGCAAAATGAAAGAAACAAATGCTGATTTGACCACTGAGCTTGCTAGATATAAAAATCAAGAAAAGTGTTTTGAAATTAGTCAAGAAAAATATGACAAACTTGAAAGATGTTATCAAAAGTCGGTTTATCAAGAACAATGTCTTACTAAAAAGATAAATGCTCTTCATTTAAGTTCCGGTAAACAAATAACGACTTTGAATGAGGAAATTTCAAATTTAAGTAAACAGCTTTCAACGGAAAAATCAACTGTTTCTTCTCTTCTTGAAGAAAAGAAAAAGTTGAAGTCTGATTTCAAAATACGCGAAGACGAGCTTCTTGATAAACAAATTCAACTTGAGAATAAGATAAAGGAATTAGATAATATTTTGGTTAAAACGGGTCAATCGATTCAAACGATGCACATGCTTTCACCTAAGCCAGACTCGTTTTACCACACCGAACAGAAAATGGCTTTGGGTTATCAAAATCCTTTTTATCTCAAGCAAGCTCAGCGAAAACAACAGAGTTTGTATAATGGCAAAGTGTTACTTGAAAAGCATGATCCTCCTGTTGTGCATGATTCGGAAGAGACACTGCAGCTTGCTCAAGAGAGTCGCCAAAAAATGAAACAATTGAACAAAGAAATAAAACCGGCAAACTATACAAAGATTAATCTTAATCTTCTTTCGGGTGTTTTTTGTTTCTCAATGGCCATGTCACAAGAAGAGGTCGTATGTTGTAAAATCTTCCAAAACGGCCACTGTTTTCAAAATCGATTCAAACCAAATGAGAATTCTTTGATGGACACTACTCTAAAGTGTTGCACGGAAAATTTCTAATGAGGGTAAAAAAGCACCATTGGTGACTCTTTACGTGTTTGTCAACCTTAGAATGACTTTAGATTACACACAAATGGTCGTCCGGTGCTCATAAGAGATTCACAAAATTTTAAAAGAAGATATTTTTCCTATCATCAACCAAGTGGATTTAGACGTAGAATTTTGAAATTCAATTCTTTGAAAGGAAGCAGTTCACTTTGTCGAGACTTTAAAATCTCTTGCAAAAGAATATTGATGAATCTCTTGCTAAGCACAAGACATTGGAATTGGAAAATTGGCGTTCTTGAGAAGCAGTTGTAGTCAAAGAATTATGTCTATTGTGCAATAATCAATCGGTATGTGATTCATCAAATCTCCAAACTGAGTTGATGTACTAAGAACGGACTTGAAATACTGTATCCATTTAAAAAGGAGATGAATTGCTAAACTTTGGAATGATTCGGTACACAAAGTGTGAAGAATGCAAATATGACTATATTTGTACGATAAGCTTACAATGACATGGAACAAAGATCGAACGGTTGCAAGCTCAGTTGGGAGATCTAGGGTAAATAGTACGGATACTCTGGGTATCAAATACCCTTGTTCCCTGTTTGTCTCATGTGAACTTGAAAATGAGAATGTCGAATTAGAGTTTCAGGTTCGGAATTATGGAAAAGGAAAATTGCTCACCTAGACCAACTACAAAAACTGTTTGGACTTATTTTGTACACGTGCTCAAACTAAAACAATAATTGGATTCTTGGCAACACAAATTACATGATACGATCTATGAAAATGCTTTTTTTTTTTTTTTTTTTTTTTTTTTTTTTTTAAGTTGTGAGTCAGTGTTAGATTTAAGGTTTCTAAACAAAAGGACAACACCAAAGGTATGAGTGCGAATACTAAGTTTGAAAAAGCAATTCAATCTTGGAAAACACCTTCTGCTTTCTATGACCAAACTGTATGTGTACTACTCTACCTAACTCTACGGGCTTTTTCCCAAGGTTGGGAGACAATGCTTGTCAATTCCAATCCACCTCAAACTCAGTTTCTTCTCTCGAGAGGAGTCAATGTTGTGAACAATGATAGAGTGCTTGCTCCAGAATCTTTTAGGATCAATTCTTTTAAAGCTATTAGGGTAAGACACTTTGTGCCTAACAAACATGTAAAAACAAGCGTTAGGACAAAACCAATCATTGTTTCACAACCTCCATGATGATTGTGTGCTGTCAGTATGTGAAAATGGCCTGAAATTAGAAGAAGAAACCAAAGTGGCTAATGTTTCAAAAAGTGCAAATCAAAAGAAACATAAGGCTCAGGTCTGGAAACCAAAGAATATAGGGTCCAAAGAAGGATTTGCTTCACCTAAGCCTAGTAAACCTAGATCTTGCCTTAGGTGGTCACCAACTGGAAGATTTTTTGACCTTCAAGGAAAACTAATCACGTCTAGTGAATCTGAGAGTCAATCTGACTTCTCTAAAGGTGATAATGCATTTACTTCTAACCCTCAGGAACCTATCAACAAAAGGTTTCCAAGTTCAACTTTCTCTATGTAGGTTGTCAAAATGGTTATACTCTGTTAATTCCATGCTTTCGTATAACCTGTAGACAAAGAGATCATGGAGCACAATGAATGTGACACGCTTGATGGAGTTTTCAGCCAATGGTTTGCTATTATATGACAGATTACAACCCGATCTTCATTATAAAAGGAAAAAATGTACGCGTCTGTGCGTTTTTCCTTAACAAACGAAATATATGAAATCTTTCTCGGTCTTGGAGCTACTTTTGAAACATTCAATGTGTGTTAGCTCAACGTTCAATGGGTTGTATCAAATGTCAGATTGCAAACCCGTTCTAATCGAAAGGGAGTGTAAGCTTCAGTGGCGCTTTACCTTAAAAAGAAGAGAAATCTTCTTGTTTTCTTCTTCAGTTGTATGATAGTCCTGACGGTCGATGGTAGTGTTAGGAATGTATATTCGGTCATTTGATAGACGAATTATAAAGGGAGAAAAGAAAATTCCATGTTGTTTCAAGTCTTCCGCTGTTACTATGATGATGCACCGATAACTGTCAACACAACAAGATTCAAATTTCATCTACTTCAACTCTAGCAACAACTATCACTGCTGCTGAAAACTTCGACTTGTAAATATTTTTGATCTTTCTCTTTATTTTGATTTATAAAACCAAGAAAAACAAAATATAAAAATATAAAACCTATAAAAACAAAATACAAAATCAAAAATTTCAAAAAATACCAAAAATAATCTTCTCCGACATGTCTCTCGACAATCGATAACATGTGCGCACTAGAAATGTTGATTAATATTAACCAGCTCAGGTGAATAAATGTAGTTCATCGATTGAGCTGGAGGTTTCAAATGCTTTCAAAACATGTCCTTTCATTTTTTCTCTACGACTTCTAAGTAAATGTCAGCTTAGGACTCGGTCTCCAAAGAAAGGAAAATGTTCATTTATGTACATTTATATAAAACGGGAAGACTCATATCTTCTCGGTCTTGAGGCAAAGTCATTATAAACCTTCAAAGTTTTGATTTGCTCAAGAGAGTTTTAGGAAAATGATGGTAAATAAGATATATTCACATATTTTCCTGTTGAGCACAATTTTTCAAGATATTCTCAATAAGAAATTTTCAAATTCTTTCAAAATTGTGTGCTCAACAAACTCCCACTCCAAGCTTTCAATCTATTCGATAATTGAGGGGGAGTATAATAATATGATTCATTCTGCATGCACTCCTGTTTCCCTAGCCTTTGTTAGCTCATGTGAATTCGGACATTACTTGTTTTAATTCACTTAATTGTCAAAAATTATAAAAAAACACATATGCAATTTTTAAAGAGGGGGAGAAAGTGAATTAAAATGTGATCATACGGATTAATAATGGATACGATCTTCTATTATAAGTGGTACCAAATTCTGCATGTGTAAACTCTTTCTTAATATGGGTGCCATGTGTAGGGGGAGTTTTGTAACTTGAAAACTTAATGGTAATAAATGACTTCTCGAACACGTTGATTGATTTTTCAATGGTTTTATGGCTACAATGGATATACCAAAGACCGACCAACTGTTGTCTCATATGGGGTTTTATAACGGCGAGTAAGGTTTAGGAATTTCTGTTCCATGATCCAGCCAGACCGGAGGATCTACCAGGAACTTTCCTTAGATAGAGTAGAGTCCTAGGTATGATTGAAAAACAAAAAAAAAGATAAAAAAAAAAATAAAAAAAACAAAAAAAAGGAAGGTAAAGTGAGATGGAAGGATTGTTATCCAGGCAGTGAGTTTCACCGGAACAATCCCAACAAGGTGATAATGAGGACGCGTTGGTTTAACATTGAAGGGGTTGAGAATGAAAAAGAATTGAATGGATAAAGGGTGTAAAGAGAAGCCCTCATACCACCTTAGGCAGAAGAAGAAAACCGGGTCAATGCACAATCTATCGTTAATCCAAAGATGATTCGGTATTGAAGTCAGTCTCTGGAGCCAGTGATGCAATGCACACCTTCCTTAGCCACTCAAATCTCTCAAAAGATTTCTGTATCATTTTCACGGAGTTAACACATTTTCTATCGGCGTTCTATTCCGAGATCGTGGATATTGAAAGTGGGCAGTCCCACTCCAAGCCCTCCGATTACAAATAAAATGTGCACTTATAGAGTCTAGAGCCCTCGAGATCATCAAAAATCTCACTAGGACACAAATTCCAATATATAAAAATGTTGTACATCATTATACATCATTTGTATCATTTAGTCCTACGCATTATCTTGTGATAATTGCAGAAACATCAGAGTGGATATCTTTAGTATTCCCGAGTGAAGATGAAATCTTCTTGAGCCAACATTCAAACAAAGCTCTTGGTAAGGTGGCTTGCGAGATTCTATCTGAATCAAACTTGTGTCAACTGGAAAGAAACGATGGTGTGATTCTACATGAATCAAACTTGTTCCAATAATATGAATTGACGGACTCAATCAGAAAGATAGTAACTATCTGATTCACTCTTACCGTGTTGTCTGCTTTGAGACGCTCCGGTAACGAGAACGGCTAGTGCAGCTGCGAAACCCTGTCAAGAGATTATTTGAATTCTATCTGATCATAGGCAGTATTTATACTGATTAACGGGGAACCGTGGTTATTGAAACCAAATTCGATTTGAAGTGCCAAGACACATGCGTCCCAAATATGTTTTATCTCTCTATACTTGCAGGTTTTTTTCTGACGGTAGCAGCTTCTAGTCCATGACTATTAAGATTATACCTCCTTCTACAATCACAACGATAAATACATGAGAAATCACCATTCTCCCAGTCTTCTCACAAATCATCCCCCTCCAACACACCTCCCCAAAATATTTACCCATACCAACTAACCCCTCCCATCTTCTTCCTCAATAACTCCCCTCAAACCCTCACAATCTCCATTTATTTCTCCCCCCACAACTCCCGTCCCCCTTCACCTAAACCCTTCACCTCAAAATCACACACCTACTACCCTCCCCCCACCCTTCCCTCCCCCCCTCAAACCCCTACAAAATAACCCCTCCACACTTAACCTCACCCTCACCCATCACCCTCATCCCATTTCAAACCCCCCTTCCAACCCTCCACCCTTCACCCCTACACCTCTACCATTACTTCACCACCATCCATCCCCCCAACTTTTTCTAATTACTTATTAAAAAACCCTATACATTACCAACCCACACCCTCTCAATACACCTAACCCCTACTAAACTAAACCTTCCAAACTACTCAATATTTCACTATATTTACCTCAAATAAACATCATTCCCCACCCCATCACCATCTCACTACCCACAATATCACAAACCTCCACACCCCTATATTCATCTTTATAATCAAACCAAAAACAATATATCCCCCATAAACCCAAAAAACAATTGAAAAAACCTTTCACAACACCACTCAATATATCTTAATAATTTTAATTTCTTTATAATACCATATCACCTAACAAAACTACACCCATAGTTCTCACCCATATACTTCCACTTTCTCAACCACCTAATAATTATAAACACAACTTCCACCAATAAACAAACTATACTCTCAACGAATATTCAATCTTCACCCCCCTCATATTATCTCCTAATAACCCTTATCACTTCTCCCCTCTGTTCTCCAACCTCCACCTTTACACTTGTCTTCATCCACCCTCTCAGACATTTATAAACCATTCCAGCTTAAACAACATTATCACAAACCACCACCACCACACCTTCCCCCAAATCCAATATTATAATAACCCCATTGTCAACCCCCACACACTACTACTCCAAATCACATCAAATATTCCCAAAAAACTCACACAAAACAACCTAACTTCAAACCCCCCACCAATATTACCCCCCCTCTAAAACTAACATATACAACCTCCAAAACATAACAAATACATCAAAACAACCTCCAACACCTCCTACTCCTCCACATAAAATATTCTAACTTCCCCAAATTTCTCTACAGTATCACATCAACCCACAAACTCAATAATATAATATAAATCCATTCCTACCAAACCCACATCAAAAAATAATAAACTAAATTAAATTTTCTTTATATTCCCCACCATTCAATCATCCACAAAACAAAACTATAAAAACAACTATACAATCCTAACATCACTAAAATAATACCACAACCCCATAACCCACTTTACCCCCCTCTCATAAAACCCACACTACCAAAAACCCACAAACTCATCCCCAACTCACCCAAAAATCTTAAACAACTACACCTTTTTAAAATCCAAAAATTAAAACACATAAATTCTACATCCCAATCTTTCTCCCCTTCCCACTCAATACATTTTTTAAAAAGTACATATCAACAAACCCCACCCAAACACACCAAACCCCCTCAAACCTCCCCCCCATACCCCCCCCATCACCCCCCACCCATTCAAATACACAAAATATTAAATATACAATCCTTATACAATTTCACAAACCCCCCCCCTCACATGTGTGACGTCCACCCACTCATCTCTCCACTGGTGCCGCCTTGATTCTGAACTCACCACTCATCTCACACTCACCCTGTGCCTATTGTACTCTCGTGGTAGTCAGACACGTACTACCTCTCTCTACACAAACTACTGTGTGACTACAGACTACATACTGCAGAGTCACAACACACCATACTAATTATATGCACCCACAATTAGCGTGTCCCCATCCAGTCGTGGTCTCTTTCTAGCGCTATTGTGTTAATACGCCGCATCACCACATAACTGACCACCAGACGCAGTATCCACTAAAACTCAAACTACCTCCAGCTACACCATGCCCCTGATAAGATAACACTCCCCAAAACACCCCAACTATACAAAGATCCCACATCAAGAGCTTCTCTCTCCTGAATATATCCCTCTGTACTATGTACTTCGAGTACACCCTCTCAGAGATAACCTGCCTTGAGAGATCTAATCTGTGTGACTTCCTCCGTCTGGCCTCACTGTGCCTCCTTTCCTACTCATCATTGTCCCAGAGACGGACTAGTGTTAAGTGACTCTTCTACTAAGAGTGTGTGCCCTAACAGTTCTATTCGCGATCCTATTCAATGGATTCCATATACTGTTGACACCACGTCTACGACAAGTGCCGTCTGATCCACTCGCACTGTCAACGCGTGATATCATAGTTAGCGTCGTACCACGTTGTACCCCGACTATTGATGTCTGATCCTCCATCATTCAGTAAGGATCTCGATCGCTCGTCTCAAATTCCTACTGCTACCACCCGTTAACCTGACACAGACTCTGACTCGCTCACTCTCTGCCCGTATCGTGAGATGTGTCAGTTCTACTGATCGTACTCCAATAGACTTGATGTAGATGAGTAGATTGAGTGCACAGTGAGTCATCAACTATACCACACGCTCCTGACTCTCTTCTCTTCGCTGCTCCTTATCCGTGCACACATGTGCTCCTCGCATCTCATAAGTTGAGGCTGAATTGTTAGTTGTGATATCCTTATGTTTTCTAGTTTTGATAGCTTCTAAGTAGTGTATATACGTGGTATTCTTTGTTATCTCTAAATCTTGCCATGATGTCCTAGAAGAGCCATTTGTGTATACTCTTTCTAGCGTGATGACTCGAATATCTAGTACCCTCCCACTTTAGCCCGATTTAGTTCTTATATCTTTATATAAAGGATGGCAAGCACATTCTTTAGGTGAATCTTGTCTACTAATACTTTTGAAAGGTCAATTATGTTTGGCATGATACCAATATACTTGTACCTGTAACGTTGTTCATATACAACAAAATGTAAGCATAGATATGTCTGAGATGCCTTGATCTGAGAGCCGTCGTATATGTCGTTTGTTGTACTCCTGAGCCTCTCTCAACCTCACACTCACTCTGCAAAGATCGTGTATGCTAGGATGTGATTAACCTCGTCGGCGATAACAGTAAGACTGTTAAGAATGAAGATATCCAGTGTTTCTCAGATGTCAATTTCCCACACTAGGAACAGAGTGTCTGTCAGCAAAGTCACACTCGCCACGCTATAACTCAGCTTGTAAACAGCAGGCGCAGAGTTTCTGTCGCTCTTGGATACAGATCTTGACTGTTCATGATTCATATAGCTGTCCGCTGCCCTCTTGTTAGGTATTTTGAAATATTAACACTGCAACTATGAGATTTTGGGAGAAATTGAGCGCTTCTACTCTTCTCTTTGTAGTGTGAGAGGCCGAGTATAGCTGACAAGGAGGTGCACTCATTTAATAAACAAATATGTGAGACTTAATGTCTAGGCTGTTCAGAAGCCCAAGATAGAATCTGTTTTGACTTTTCTGTGCATTTTATGAGTGTGTGCGTTGTAGTGCGTGATAGCTTTCGCTTTAGAGTGTGCTATAGTTTGTGTCTTTTAAGTGTGCATTAGTAGTTGTGTGTTTGTTATGTGCAGCTTGAGACGTTCGTCTTAGAATTGCTTATAGCGAAGTGTATTTTGGTGACCGCATGAGGATAGTGTTGTGGAAAGAATGTATGAGTGGTGCGCGTAAGTGCTGTTTGAAACATGAAACAGGTATAGTTTTTTAGATTATACGCGTATCTTGTTGTTCTGTGTGTTGTGTTGTTTGTTTTGAGTCATATGTATGTTGTGTATTATTCATTTTTTGTGTGTTATATTGCAGTCTATGTATTTTTTTCTATGGTAATTAAGATTTAATATCGCTGCGCGCGCTGTATTTGTGTGTATAATTTTTGTCAGAAGACGGAGTGTCATACTGTCGACGTTGATTGCTTCTTTGTTTCTCTGTGTGCACGCTGTCACTAGACCGGGTTTTGCTTTATTCTCATGCTTAGTATTGTTTGCATATTCCGTGGTCGTTGATGTGCGTATTGGGTAGGATATTTTGTTTACTGTGCGTAATATTAGCTTAATTTGTACCTTAAGATAGTGTGTTAGGTATAGTTGTTGATTGTGAACGCTTCACGAGAGATTTAGTTTTTGAGAAGCGTGTATATGTATATATTTGTGTACGCGCGACAGAGAGAATCTGATGAAACTAGCCGATCAGTCAGCTCTTCGCATGTGACTCGTTCATAGGGAGTGTGATGTAAGTGCTCTGACTATGTCGCAGATGACTCAGCGCGTCTAAGCTCGCCGAGCGCCGCGCAGCTCCTGGCTGCTACTGCGCGCCATACCTCTCGATTTAACTCTGTCCGTAACGTCTCCTATATACAGCTATCTATCAATAGATCTGAGCATTCGTCCGAGATCGTGCTCCGCGCATAATAGGCGAGGGTCTCTTCCGACATTCTGCTCGCTCACACGCTTCGACCGTGAGTCAGGAGTAGTAAACGCGCTCATAAGTTACAACTGCACACCATCCCTTTGGCCATACTTCGTTCGATCTTCACTGTGAAGGTTACTAAGGGATCACAGTTTTCAACCGCGTCTGTATTTCATCTTATTCGCTTTGTTTTTGATAACGTTGGTTGATTTGATGGTTTGAAACTGTGGTGATTTAGCCTTGCAATCAGCTTATTAGTTTAGATCTTTGATAGGTGTGTATTTAGTTGTCAATTCATGCTTATTTTTTTAGTCTATAATGCAGTTGTGAGTAGGTAAAAATAGAGGGCAATTACCCTTTTGGGTATTTAGTCTGTCTTAAGTTCCATATCTCACTTTTTCAAAGTTAAAGTCCAGTTTTTCTAAAACAAAAGTAGATGTAAGAATAACTGTGATTTTAACGGTCTGAAATTAAAGTTAAGCTCTTTTACATCTAGCTTAATCTGTTTTATCTTGAGTTTTTTTACTAGCTTATCTTGCTTACTTTAGGCTTGAAAACGCCATTTTGTCTTCATCAAAAATTGAAAAAAATCTAAAAAAAAGAGTCTAGCTTTGTTAACTGTCAATTTTAAAGTCATTTTTCTAGTAATTTCTTAACCAAATTTCGAAATCTTGCTTTTTCATGGAAATTATTTGGAAGGCTAATTCAATCTGTTTCCAGTTTGCTACTTATTTAATATGCTTAATTGGTCTTAAAATAAGCTTAAAGTTAAGCATTTTTCTCTTGAAAACTGCCATTTTAAGTCCAATAAGCTTTTAGCTTCTGAAAGCTTTTAAGCCCATTCTGTTAAGTAAAACCTTGTCATTTTAGCTTTTTAAGTTTAGGTAAGGGTCTAGTATTGGCTTATTTGATTTCCATTTGCTTTTTAAGTTTTAAAATCCAAAAACAATTTTTGCTTACTTGCCAAATAGTTTAGTTTAGTCAATCTATTTCCTTAAGCTAGCTTATTCTAGCTTATTAGTAAGTTTTAGAAAAAGTGTCTTTTATAAATTTGCTTATTTTTAGATGATCTTTAAAAACTTTAAAAAGAAAAATAAAAAAAATAATTTTGCTAAAGGGAAGCCACGGGTTCGACTCTTGTGACCTCCCCTTAGCAGCACACGCTCCAACACCAGACACACCAAACCCAACTGCCTTTGGTCTTTTCGGTTCTATAGTATTGCAACATTAATATTTATTAGACTCATCTAGAATTTTGCTTATACGTGTTTATCTGCTTATTTTCTGCTTTTTCATTAAGCAAATTTTCATGTTAGCATTTTTCATAGATTCTAATCAGTCTAAAGTGCTTTTCATAATTTTTCTAGAACTTTTCAAATTAGTTTAGTATTTTTAATTAATTTTCTAGATTAATATCATTTTTAATTCATAATAAATATAATTCTTTTTCTGAAAATTATTTTAAGTCATTTACGATTTATAAAAATTAAATTTGCATTAGTAGGGCTTAAATTTGTCATAGTTGGTTAAATTAATCGCGTTTTACCGTAACATTTTAGGTTTAATCGTTAATTGCCTTATTTGATTACATGCTTTTACTTGTTTGTGCATTTTTATTTGGAGAAATAGGAAACCAAATCAAATTCTTAAACTATTCAATGACGCGATCACAAACTAAACCGATTTTCAATTCGCCACTTAGCCAAGAAAAACGGACCCGGAGGTTTTGAACCTTTGCTTTGGTAACAACTTTCTTGAGCCTTTTGATACGTATACTATATACATAAATGATCCGACCTTATACTTCTTAGGGTGTGTTTGGATGAGTCATCACAATCCAAAACTATACTAATGATCAGTACTTTTTAGTTAGTACTAAGCACCATTACTTATGGTACACCGTTCAATCAGGCAAGCAGGACGTTATTAGTGATCCTATTTGTTCCACATATACGCATTACTATATGGAGAGCTATCAGGACTTAGCTATGCCCAAACAACATCGAAGTTGCAGCGCAGTAAATATGTAGGATGACCCAGTTGATGTTAGGTCGCATATTACGCACATAAAACAAGTATCATGCGATAAACTTAATCAATAAATCAAACGTAAATTAAGTAATCAAGATAAACAAACCAAAACATTAATCTTTATAAACATGGCTGATACCTACAGTATCGCGATAGTTCATTGGTAAAAATACTACGGTTGATTATGAACGATTAAAATAAATAAACCTTAATTCGGATACGCGCATTCGGGTGTTGCGCGAGATTACAGAGCTTTCTATGATCTTGAGGCTCCTTTTCGTGACCTTTATTGCTCCTTATTGTCTCTTTGGTCGACTTGGTGGTTTAGGGATTCACTTGCATACCTAAAACTGAGTTTTGGGTCGTCTATTTATAGGGTCTGGAAACTAGCCGATACGCCGTATCGGGCGATGTGGGATACGACATATTAGGGATTTCTTAGAGTAAAGACCACGTTTGATATCTTCCAGAATATTCACCTTCTATATCTTGAATACGGTGTATAGGTGTCTCATGGATACGGCATATTAGTCTTTATGTCTTCGTGGGTCTTGTGAGTGTAGGCACGGATACACGTGTTTCTTGATAGATGCGGGTATTGAGTGTATTAAAACTTGTTCTTCATATCGTTGACCAAATGTTTATTACGGGCGTATCGTTGTGTGGTTACGGGCGTATTCTTTAAAGTCAGGCAATGGCCTTTTGATTCGTCAAAGTCTTGGATATGTCGTATAGGTCTAGAATAATACGGCGTATTAGCTGTTAGATTAGTATACTTTCTCAAACTCTTCATTTAAGCTCTAAAATGCGTGCCTTTTAGCATATCTTTACCAAGTACTCCATAATTACTACAATTCTCAAATACAAAAGATTAAGTAACAATTCTTTGCAATATATTATACAAAAAAATGGGTTATAATACATGGTAAATGATGCTATAAAATAGACGTTATCTAATGTCATCAAATATCCCCCCACTTGAATCCTACTTGTCCTCAAGTATCCTTTAGAAGTTTATAAAAATGTATCCCTGATGATTTTTCTGTTTTAAGCATTTATTTGATCTATTACAAGTACACAACCAAACACCTCACGAAGTAGGAAGATGAAAACACTCAAATCACTTAACTAATCTATGTGATAACATGTAACTAATTCGCTTAATTTCTCGGTCCGTGACAAAGTAATTCTATATAGCTTGGCAAGGTACATATCTCATGCTAAAGATAAGGAGGTAACAGGTTTATAATGGTTAAATATGGGTTTGTATGATAAGGCTTAGGGTTGATCATTCTTCAATCTTTCACTAAAAGTAACACTCAAACAAGGCAGCTGAAGCACACATACATGGCCGTAACTACGAAATAGACATGTGTTTTCGATCACGTCCTTATTCGAGTTTAACTATGGGTTAGGATGAAGAACGATATAGGGTAGGGATCTTCTAACTTTCACCAAAATTCGTGAACCAATGAGGCAGCTAAGACATGCATACATGGCTGTAACGCAGAATAGACATGCGTTACGCTCGTACAATCCTCATTCGGTAAAACCAGCGGTAGTCTTAGGATAAGAGAAGTAAATTGTTATTAATAAAAATTACGAAAAATAGATTAAGTTACAATACAAGTTGTTAGACATTTTTTTTCTCCGAGTTACCAATGATAAAGACACAACTATTTAATCGTCTTGATATAGATAAAAAACAACAACTAAAGTTGGCGTTCTCTCGTAACGGTCAACTTCCCAATCCTTCCCATACTTTAATACTTTTACACGGGCTAGTGGCAATATCTATCCACTTTATACAATACTCTACATCGTCGATTTGTATCAACGAAATAATCGATCCTTCGTATGTTTTCCTTCGGTAGTTGCGAAACGATTATCTTCAAACTTTCCTTCTTTTTTTTGTTTTTTTTCATTTTTTCTATTTTTTTTGCTAACACTATACTACGAAACTCGGTGTAGTTTCAACATCTTCACAATCATAATAATTCCAGATAATTCCTTCGAATTTAATTTTTTTTTTCGGGCCGTACCATTAATTGTGCGATGGTAATAAAAATACCTGAGTTTTGATATCATCTACGATTCCGAATTTTCAATGTTGCAAATTTCTTTCCAACCCGTACCAAAAATTGACACAAGGACTCAGGGAATACAAACTTTATACACTTTAGCAACTAGCAACTGTAAAATAAACTTAATCTAACAAGGGTTTGGATAGGTTGTAAGGTGTAACGAACAATAATTGGTGTAGTTCCTAAAAGGATTGGCTTACGGTTGTTCTAGGGGGTATCTAACTTTACAAGTGAGTAGTAACAAGGGTTTATACGGGGTGGTTAACTTAACCAGTGTAGTTAGTTACTAGAAAATATGTAAAGGCGATTGGTGTGTTGTAATCCTAACAATGTACCAATTTAAACAAGTTACTCCATCTAAATTCATAGTACTCATTATTGTGGTCTCGAATAGATATACTAAGCCAAGTTCTAAAGTCTACAACATCACCGGCACACTCATATTTTTGTAGAATTTAGGCAAACATTTAGAAATTGATAAGGTTAAATCCTCACAATATCTAATAAAGGTTATTGTGTGCGGGTTATGTATCAAGTAATTTCACAAAAGTATGCTTGAAAATTTTTTAAATTTGAGCTTAATTTAAGCATTTTAGTGTGAAAAATAGGACAAGTAAACATTCTAATTCCATCCCCTCACTTGAATTATGCAACGTCCTCGTGTATATATAAAACATTAAATATGGGAATAAAAAAGAATTAGAATGAGAAACTCCCCTGATATTTGCTCGGTAGATTCTCCATGTAGCTTTTTTGAGCAAGATTGTGTGTTGAACATCCGCCTTGAAGTTTCAGGACTCCAACACTTTAAGATCTTTAGATTTGTAAATTTTTCACCAATATTTGTCGATATTTCTTTCACGAGGTCCTGTATAAAATATAGGAAAAACATGTGCATTTCTATCTTGGTACATACGTTTAATTTAAACTAAACTAAACAAAACTGTCAGGTGATCGATACGCCATATCAGTAAACTATATTAGCCGTATTGAGAAACCTAATAAAAAGTATCTAAATACGGGGACAGTCTGTTGAATACGCCGTATCATGTGCATGAATACGCCGTATTGACAGAACTGACAATAATGTTTTTAAAGTGCATAAAAAATAAAGACTGATAACGTCCAGATAATCAATACGCCGTACGGTATGGAGCGGATACGCCGTATTGATGTCTGGGAAGGCAGACTCGATAAAATTAAATAACATTCCAGTTTGTCTCCCGAAAAGCACTTTTGTTTACAACGAAGTCTTTAAATTAGACTTGCTCCAATTTAATCTCATCCTTATAAAACAATTTAGGGTCGAACGGGATGCCAAATGGCACATACAAATTCTTGATTAGGAAAATGAATGACATCTCTTTGTTAAGATGATTACAAGTCATGATATTAAAATTTAGTCCCTTGATAAAAGTTTCAGTTTTGAAAAAAAAAATAGATGTATCATGACTTGTTTCCAAAAGCTTATTTGACCCATGTGCATAGGCACCAACATCGGTATTTATTACATCAGGTAACGGTTTGACAGATAAATCCCCCGAAGAGTGTTTAATATTGACTTTATCATCATCATTGTCCTTATCCGATTTTGAATCATTGAGATAAATTACGTTAAAAGAGAATAGATAATTAAAGTTTAAAACGTTTTGTTCCTCTTTATCACATTCAAACAATGATGTTTTATCTTTTAAATTAAATTCATCGGATTTGTTGAGGAAACTTACAGTAGGTCAG
Organism: Tanacetum coccineum; assembly: GCA_026074375.1. Classification (NCBI taxonomy): domain Eukaryota; kingdom Viridiplantae; phylum Streptophyta; class Magnoliopsida; order Asterales; family Asteraceae; genus Tanacetum; species Tanacetum coccineum. Next base: position 18,566 of record BQNB010015964.1, read on the forward strand.
TTAAGAATCTTATTTTGAAGTTAGAGCATCATTGTAAATAATGGCTGGAAATTCATTCTCAAAATTTTAAAGTAGTCTAAATCATCAAAATAACTGACCGTAGACTCGGGTGATGGAAACGAAGGCATATTGACTTTATCATTATCATTTTTTGAATCCATTTTTAAATTGTTGACATAAATTATTTTATAGGAAAGTGAATTTTGGTCATAAATTACCGTGTAATCTTCATCATCGGATTCGTCGAAAGATATTCTAAAGTTAATTTTATTGTCGTTAGGAGGACTTACCGTGGGTTCACAGAGCGTAACTTCGGTGAAGAATGATCTGACAATGAGTGTCTCGAAGAAGAATCAGATGAAGCATCCGAATGAAAATCTGATGATGCCTCTGATGACGAATCTAAAGAAGAATGATCGGCAGAATGTCTCATAGCAAGACGATGAGTGGGTAACGGTCCAACCCTCTTCCTTGCAGTCATCTTGTGTATCGGCCCATTAAGATGGTAGCGGTATGGTCGGCCATGAGGAATAGGCTGCCCATGTGCTAGAATCATAACTCGACGACGAGGTATGACAGGTGATCTCTGGGTAGAAGAGGTAATCTCAGTAAAAGGCGTACCATGGGTAGGTGATGGTGGTGTATCTGGTGAATCACTATCTATGGTGTCATCATCCGATGATAAAAATGGTGAGGTAGCTGGTAATGGTGGTATATGGTCTGATGATGGATCCTCAGATAGATCAGACTCTGAATCAGATGCAGGTGAGTAATCAGGGGACGCTGGTGTATAATCTAGGGATGGTGGTACAGTAGGTGCTATGATAGGTGTCTCTGTGGGTATCAATGTAGTGTCAGTCTGAGTAGTGGATGGAATAATCACTGGTGTGGTATCGAGAATAGTGGTAGGGTGGTACCGAACAAGATAACTCGTCCAGCAGGTGTCCCCACGCTACCCTCAGATGAGTCCGAAGAAATCAAGATAACTGAAATAGTCATGACCTGCACAAGCAAAGTTTATATAAATCATCTTTATATCAACCATGCATGATGCAACATATGAATGGGTGAATGGGTAACTGAATGAATGCAAAATGAACGAATGAATGTGCGGATCATCGAGTATGGCATGATGGGATGAAATAAGGAATACTTATAGTAATATTAGATATACTTAGTATTTAATACGTAATATTATCTACGTAATATTTATTTATTCATACGTACTATGTAAAATCACGTAAGGCACATAATCACATAGGATCACATACTAGTTATAGTCCAGACCTAGTTTATACTACCTGGTTCTCTATAACCTTGGCTCTGATACCAAACTGTCACACCCCCAAACGGGCCCTGAACAGAATACGTGTCCGGAGGCGTGACGCTCCTGGATATCTCAAGTACAAAGCATAAAGAACGACCTCTAAAGGTACGTTTTGAAAATAAACACCGTTGCATAAATTTAAAATAATAATAAGTTTTACATCGATCAAATTAAAGGATTTAAAAGACAATACACGGAAGCTTAAATGAGTTTAACAACGGTATTTAAAGACATAGATAAATTTCTGGTAAACCGGTACAGGCAAATAGACTTCACATAAGTCAATCAACAACATCCATGCTAAGCACCTGAGAAAAACATGCTTAAAACGTCAACATAAAGTTGGTGAAGTCATAGGTTTAGTTCAAACGTTGTTATAGTGGACCACAAGATTTCAAAACGTATGCGACAGTTATAACAGATACAACTTCACATAAAGAGGTATTTACGTTGCACTAAGCTCATGACACCGAAGCTAATTCTGAACGTAGCATATTACATGCCAAATGATTGCTTGCCCTTCCAGGTGTCCGACGAAAGACCACCTAACTAGATTCGACATGACATATACCCGTTAGTCATTGGACAACTCGAACTAGTGAGCGCTACTCACCCGGATAGGGATAATTAGTCCCAATAGATCTATTTATTCACTCGCACTCCCTCAATCGGTCCTCCGGTCAAGAAATTAACAGTTCATGATATTTCGGGCAAATAGTGGTCTAAACGCTACTTAGGCAACACGTAAACAAGGAAATCTCACGTATAGTACTTGTGTCCAATTTTAGAAACAAGCAATGTTTCTCACCCCAAGTTATAAAACATTTATTCAAAACGAGTAAAAGAGTAGGGCTATGAACTCACCTTGATGATAAGGTAAAGTGTACACGTCAAAAGTAGGGTCTCTTGGAACGAATGGTGGTACACGGGTATGACCTAGAAGAATATGGGTTTCGAGTTAGACTCGAAAGGTTAACGAATGTGATTGATGCATGAACGTTTATTATTCATTTTTGGTAAACGTTATTTGTGTATTAAAAACGTTAGTGATCGGTTTTTATAAAATGTTTCAGGTTGTAAGTAAGTACGTATATATAATATTATATTAATTATATAAATATAATATTATATTATTATTATCGTATAAATAACTTGTTATTTATAATTTGACATATCCAAAACGTTAAGTAATTTAGTCAAAACATTTTATTATTTATGTTTTCTAAATAATTTCTAAGTATAAGATTTTTACAAAATTTCGGCATGACCCATTCGTGTTTACTCATTTTCCAAAGTCATAGACTTTATCAAAAACCAATTTCAAACCACAAGTTATATTTTACAAACTTAATGCAATCGTTTTCCATTTAAATCAAATCCAACGAGTTACTAAAACTCTTATTGGGCTTTTAGGCCCAACAAGCCTTTAAAATGCTAACGTACAAAATAAATAAATTCGATATACTAAAAGATAACAAACAAGTTCTAGGTTCATCAATAAGCTACCACACGCTCATAATAAGCCAAGACAAATAAGTCGAACCCATAAGCTTATGTAAAAGCTTGGTCCGTGGGTTGATGTTATGGGTGACGTAGGCTTTAGGCCCATTAAGCCTTATTTGAGCTTATTAGTTAAGTCAAATAAGCTTAATGTTTTACCCTTCCAAAAATAAGCTAGAAATAAGCATATAAATATCAAGGTACAAGAAATAAGCTTGAGAAATATTTCTTTATGTTGTCCTATGTCACACGTGTACATATATATATTAACAAGCTCTAAAATAATCAAACAAGCTCTCAAATAAGCTCATAAATACAAGCAGAATGAAATAAGCTCAAAAGTACAAGTGTTATTACATGAAAATAACCACGATCACAAAACTATGATTTCCTTGTGCTCCTTTTTATAATATTCTAACCATATGTAAACCCTTTTAAGGTTTATGTATTTTCAAAATCATTCTTTTTACAAATAAGTTGTACAACAAACATTTATGCATTAATTTCCAAAGGTCTTGCATGCATAACATAGTATAGTTAAATTCCACGGAACCCGAAAATAACGAAACGAGTAACGACATCACGAAAAATTATGAAATTTTTAATAATGCCTTAAAACATAAAAACGTGGCTATTGCCCAAATACTACAACGTTTGGTGCCCCGGTTAGCTCCCGGTGACGATTTTTAGATAATAACGAAACGACTTCCCAGTTAAACGGTAAAGCTAAACGAAACTTTTAAAAATTCAAATTTCTACACGGAAACGGCTAATTTATTAAACGGAAATTCTCGAGTTGTCACATATCATATCAATAATTTGAACCTAATAATCTATCTAGTTTTTTAGTTAAAAGAATCTATACAGATCATAATAGAGTATCATATCAATAATTTGTAATAATGGAATGAATAATAATTCTATACCTCCTTTCTATACACATGATAGAGTATCATATCATTAGTATCATTGCAAATATAAGTAACATTGATTTAACTGAGTTCATATATATTAAGGATCAAAATAATCAGCACAATGTAGTCAATCGTATGCATGTCGTACCCAACCTACGAGTACCCCGTTCCCTCAAGGCCTCTACGTATGAGATTGGAGGGCACATGTAGACAACGATAATCTCATGGTGAACAATTAGTAAATAGTCGTGCTCAATAGCTTGATCACAGTGCCTTATCGACGTGTAAATAGTAAGGAACTACATATACGGTCGTTCATCATTAGACTTTACAATTCTAGCTTCCGCTTTTATTCTCCGATCATTTTAATTACTTTAAGTTATTGTTGCCAAAAGCTTAGAGCATTCTAAACTCATTTTAACCTAAACAGCAAAAACCTCATCAATTTTTATTATCCATTTTGAAACTTCAGAGGCTGACTAGGCTATAGACATCTATTTCCTGATCAAAGGCTCCAAGTTACAACCATTATACACTTGATGACTAAATCCATTAATACTAAAAAGTAAAAAGATGAAAAAAACAATGTGTGGATTTTAGATTACCAACAAGAGTGTAACTTACAAATCTAGTGTAAACCTTTAAGGGGGAAACAAGTCATCAACCAAAAGAGAACTGATGTAGGGTAAAAAATAAGATAACAAATTGAATTTGTTGATTCAAACGAATACCAAAAACAATCTTTCAACTATCGTTGATTCGAAATGAATACAGATAATTAGGCACAATTCTTAGAAAAAACTGCCAAAAATATACTTTTCATATAATCTTCAACTGCCTAGCCAGGGTTACAAAACACTTATTAAATAGGCAAACGAAACTGAAATGGGCCTGAAAAGACAAACGGGCCGAAAACTAGCTTAAAAACAAAAGTTCAAAAAACCCGAAAAAACATAAAAATGCAAAAAACTCCTAAAATATAGTGTTTCAGGGCTCGAAGTATCCGTAACCCAATTACGTTGGCCCTTCATCCTATGGCATAGTCAACGTCTGGATGTTCAGGTTTTTTGTCGTTTAGTGACATTTGGCAAGGATATGGGTGTCCTCGCCAAAGGCTTCGTAGCCCGTTCTACTTTTTCTTGTAATGTGAATTCTCTTTTGTAGTGTTTGGTATGATGTAATGAAAGTTGGAATGGAAATGGTTATTAAGATTGAATGGAAAAATCTTGTTTGTTTACAATTATATAATGTAATGCTTCATTACAATGAATGACTCATTACATTAAAAACTACCATTTTCATTTCATAGGGCCCCCTCCTTTTTTTCATTACGTCCGTAATGTAATCAAAATTACATAAAAGTCCACTATTAACTAACCACATTAAATACATTTCTTATTAACTATGGACATTTTAGTCTTTTTATTATCGATTGCATTCCGTCATATCATACCAACCAAACATTATTAATAACGTAGTGTTTGGTATGTTGTAATCAAATGGGGAATGAAAAAGATTATTACGATGGAATGAAAAAATGTTGTTTGTTTACATTTATGGAATGTAATTATTTATTACAAAGAATGACCCATTACACCAAAATCATTCCTTAGTGGCCCCCTACTTTTTTTCATTCCATCTTGTAATGGAATCAAATTACATAAAATTCCACCATTAACTAACATATTAAATTAATGTTATGATCCCACATCTGCCAAGTAATGGGGCATCTTAGTCTTTTTATCATGATTCCATTACGTCTTATCATACAAACCAAACATGATTAATAATGATAATGAATCATTACATTCCACTGTTTATTCTATTACGTCGGTTATTCCATTCATTTGACATTTCATTCCGTCCTACCAAACGAACCCTGGGTAATGAATTATTACATTACATCATTTATTGCATTACGTCGCTTATTCTATTCATTTAACATTTCATTACGTCCTACCAAACGAACCCTTTAATTTTTCAATTTTTATCTTTGTTTCTTATGTCATCTCATCAAAAGGACAAAAGAATGTAGATCATTTGGAGGTACCGAAACCGACACACTAGGTGAGGGGATAAAAAATCCTTTTATATACTTGGATTCTTCGTCGAAATAGAAATTTAATATCTAATTGGTTTGATTTGATCTTTGATCCAAATCTTCCTATAAAAACTATGTAATCGCATTTATTTTCTAGCTTCTTGCCGGTTTTGCTTAACATAATTTCCGCGGTTAAAAAATAACAAAGACACTATGTATGATATCTTATGTAATTGATATATAGTTCTTGAATTCGAATCATCAACATTAGAACATAATCTTAAGCATTATGTTAATTTAGAGAGGGTGGCTCACTGGTCAAACACTTCATATTCTGGATCTAAACCAGATTTACATTCATAGAAATATGTTTTTCATCTTAACTAAGGGGGTGTTTGGTTTGTAAAAGGGAATGGGTATGGTTATGGGAATGGGTTTCTAAACCCACTATCTTTGGTGGCTTTGGGTAAAGTTTTAAGGGTTTGATTCCTATTTTCACATACCAAACCCACTAACCAAACAACCGCAATGAGAATGATAGTCATTGCTTCAAACCTATACCCTCGTACCAAACGCCCCCTAAGATTCCCATTCCCATTCCCATTCCTGGTTTCATAGCCACTCCCATTCCCATTGCCATCGTTGAAGCTTTGAATCATGGAAAGCCTATCAATAAAGAGGTTAAACTCTTCATCTTTGCTCATCATGCTAACCCTAACAAACGATGGATCTGACCCGAATCGACTTCCACCCCTTGTTAAGATATTGTAACCTCTAAAAAGCTTCTCACAGTCCTCATTTCCTTCCTTGCATTTAATCCATGCAAAAGCTGCGCCACAATATTATTAATAAGTTAATCTTAAATTTAAAAGCTCCAACCTTTAGTGGAAGGTCTAGGATAAGGTTACTCATACATCAACTACTATAATTTATTTAAACTTTGATCATTTATATGGAAGGTGTTTAAAGCTGAATTATAAGGAAGGTTTAGACAACACATTAGAAAGAAAGTTAACATGGATACTATAATTGCATGTCATCTTTTTTATTCCCTAATTCGATCAAATTTCCCTTAGTAAACATGATTAAAGTTTTACCTGGATATGCTTGAGTGACATCTCCAAAGTAAGTGCAGTGCTGATGAGGGAATTTTGGTAGAGTGAACATTTGGGTTTTTTTCACAGTTTCCCTTAGAATTTCCCACCTTTTCGCCATCATCTTTTGACCGAATTCAAAGAAGTTATCGCCATCCGGAGATCCAAAACACTTGCATCCATCAGCAACAACTTGCAATATCTTTGCAACTCGGAGTTGTGATTCTTTTGATACCCCAATAGTGGTCACCTCCATGTACTTGGTCATCTTTTTCGCCACTTCTTTATCTTTCACAAGTGCCCATCTATGATATTCAAAACGTTAAAACCAAATTTGTAAATTTTACGATTTTTTGTTATCAATAAGGTAAAAAAAGACTTACCCTATACGAACGCATGTGCATCACCTCCCCATTTGTACAATCCCGACTTAACCAAATCCATAATCTCCGGATAAGACTGCATTTAGAAATTTCATTACGTTGAGCTATTTCAAACTAGAAAAATAATATTTTTCGACATAAAGCATTGGGAAATATCATAAAATATCATATCATACCGAATAATACGGAGCTGCTGCAACAACATTGATCGGATTAGCTTGATCATGTGATGTGACCGCGTAAAGCACAGCTTGTAAAAGCTGGCTTGACCCGGTCCCAACCACAATGGAGTAACCATCGGTTACTGCATTTCCTACCACGCCATGCAAACTCTTGATGGATTCCTCGAGTTTTGGTTCGAGAAACCAACAAGGGTTCTTAGGGTTTGAAAAGTAACTTAAAGATTCATACCCTTTAAACACAAGAGTACACTTGTCCCCTATACTTCTCCAAAATGGCTCATACATTGTCGGATCGCCACTGTAAACGAATGTCGTAAAATATCAACGTACTATTCATTAAAAAAAAGACTACGTACTATAAAATAAATACGTACTTGTCTAAAATTGGATTATATGCCTCGGAGCTAGTTTTAGGAGCTCCTTCTCGGTTTTGCCACGTATCTGGAGCGTTGGTTGTTGTCATTGAACATCTGGTGCTGCCTAAAACACATTTAAGAAAAACTTATGGTCGAGCTTTAGATCAACATAATTTGGAAATTGATTTATTACTCCCTAAAACACATTTAAGAAAAACTTTATCATTACAATTTTTTTCTTATTTTTTGCAGAATGACAATTTGACGGTTTTACCAGTAATATGATAAACTCGAACTAAATATCCCATCTATTTTTAGAAGTAATAAACCCGTAGCATGTGGTTTCCTTTTTTTGGTCAGTGTATTATGGAGAGAGTTGTAGATGAATAGGGATGATTTATTGTCTATTTAAATGGTGGTGAGCAGGGTTTTAAAAGGGGCGTCATTGCGCGAGGCGTGACCTCCACGTTACGAAGCAGGCCAAGGCGTCGTCTCTAGGCGTAGCGTGCAATAAAGCGCGATAAAGCGTGATAAAGCGCGCTATAGCACGCCTTTTTTGAAGCTTTTAAAAGATTTCATGGACTTGAGCTTATTTATAAGTATTTATGATATGGGTTGTATGGGATTCGGGCTTAGTAACTCTATAACTCAATTTTAAACCTAGTAGCTAACTAATATTGACCACTCTATAAATATTTTTTGTCGCCTTGAGTCGCGCCTTAAAAACGCTATGACGCAACGCCTCACGCTAAAGCTTGAGGCTTGGTTATGCCGCCACGCCACGCTTCACGCTATTTATAACCTTGGTAGTGAGTGAATCTATTTTGCATTCAAAGCATTAAATACACAATCAATGGCAGCACTACCGATATGTGATGAGCTATACAGAAGTGTTAATTCACCGGATTGGGAGCCGATGTTCATATTGCGCTGTCAGAGGGAAATTAGTGAAGAGTTGATACTAGCAAGAGAGATAAATGCATTGTGTGCTCGTTTGACTGCTATTGTCGATGAAATAGAGAATTTTATTGATGAACTGGACATACTGGTGAGAAGGTCTGTGTCGGGTAAGATGTCCGAGTTTATGAAGCAGGTTCAGGGTAAAGATATTCCGAACTTGGTGAAGCTGCAGATACTTGGAAGGGAGTTTGAGTTGAGGGCTCGGGAGAAAGATCTCTTAATCAAGAAGCTAAAGGGAAACATGGAGTACTGAGTTTGGTGGCCGGGTGTTGTATGTCTACTTTGTTTAATGTCGATTAAATAAAAGCATGTGGTTTATGCAGATGTAGGTGAAGCGTGTGTTTAATCACGTGTATATGTGTCTGTATTTTCTGTTTTGTTGGTTTGTTGTTTTAAGTGTCATTTTGTCTAAGTGTTGTAGTCTGTGTGATAATTTGCTTAATGGATGTTTGTTTTTATGTGTGTTGAATTGTGTTTTTTTGGTATCTGTTAACTAGTATTGTTCATAAAGTGAGTAGCAAAAGCAAGTTACATATGAATTGAAAATACTCAGATAGATGTAAAGTGCTTTCCTTATTTTAGGGGTGTTCTTAATTTTGGTGAAGTAAGAGTGATCAAATAGAGCAGTCATATTATCTTATTGTTCTAGAAAAGCATAGAAAGCTAATTAATGATATTTAGTTGTTATCTTGTGTTAGGTTAGATGCTTACATTGATGCTGGTTGAGTTGCTGATGTAGCTTCTAGTCGCCTTTAGGTTTCTTGGAGTCGATGGGCGGCTGCTAAAAGAGTGACCTCTTTGCGGTTTTTTCTTTTCCTCGTTCATGTTGTTCTGGGTTTTTGACGGGCTGTGCAACTGCGATGGCGCTTTCTGGTGGTGTTCCTGTTTTTAAAGGGGGGAAGAAGGAGTTCGTTAGCGTTGTAGTTGTATGTTTTTAGGTGAAAAAAAGGTGTAGGTTGTTGGGGTTACTGGGTACACTTGATTGGGTCAAGTTTAAAACACAATTCAAGTGACCGAATTTTATGTTACAAATTTATTTTGTGGCTAAATAGAGTTGAGCAAAGTTACCTGAAAAGCGATTCGGACCTGCAAACCGACCGAAACTGGGCCGAACCGAGCTTATTCGGTTTGGTTTTCGGTTTTAGGTATTTATTTCGGTTCGGATCGGTTTCGGTTTATATAGTATATATTCGGTTCGATTCTCGGTTGGCAAATTTCCCTTATTCGGTTTCGGTTTTGAACGGTTCGGGTTGATTCCGACCCGATGCTCACCCCTAGCTTAAAATGGTTATATGAATTTTTGTATTATAATTTAACAATTAAAACCATTCAGACAATTATGAAAAACAAACATTATTATTTCATTCAGATTCAGACATTATAACCACCTCTTACTAGTAAGATGCGGTAGTCAGATTCAGACCCAAAACATCTTAATGAAACAAACACAACCTAAGTGTTGTAGTCTCTGTGATAATTTGCTTAATGGATGTTTGTTTTTATGTGTGTTGAATGTGTTTTTTGGTATCTGTTAAACTAGTATTTCATAAAGTGAGTAGCCAAAAGAAGTTACATAAGAATCCCACAAAGAACAGATAGATGTAAAGTGCCTTCTTATTTTGGGGTGTTCTAATTTTGGTGAAGTAAGAGTGATCAAATAGAGCAGTCTATTATCTTATTTGTTTAGAAGCATAGAAAAGCTAAATTAATTGATATTTAGTTGTTATCTTGTGTTTGGTTAAGTTATGCTTACATGATGATGGTTGTGTTGCTGATGTAGCTTTCTAGTCGCTTTAGGTTCTTGGAGTCGTGGGGGCTGTTGAAAGGAGTGACCTTTTTGCGGTTTTTTCTTTTCCTCGTTCATGTTGTTCTGGGTTTTTGACGGGCTGTGCAACTGCGATGGCGCTTTCTGGTGGTGTTCCTGTTTCTAAAGGGGGGAAGAAGGAGTTCGTTAGCGTTATAGTTGTATGTTTTTTAGGTGAAAAAAAGGTGTAGGCTGTTGGGGTTACCTGTAACTTCTTTTTCTGCATTGGATGTTTCTTTTTCCTTATGAGACTGTTCTTGATTTTTCACGGGCTGTACAATTAGGGAGACAGCTAGTGATGATGTTCTTGTTTTTTCATGAATAAAAGCTTGTAGTTTGTTATTGTTTTAATTGTATATTTTTTAAGGAAAAAAGAAACTGTTAGGAATCCATGTTACCTTTGTCTCGTTATTCGGCACTGCTGTTTGTGCCCTGATCTTGTGTGTTAATATCGAAAACATCATTCAAAGTGAAATTGGCGATGTTTGCCAGAGTATTAAAATGAAATTGAAAAAAATCTTTTTCCTTCCATTGCCAATATTTCAGATGGTATTTTCCTTGGATCGGCCGGTTTGTATGTTTCTACCAGCTCTTCGCATGAATGCCTTGTGATCTTGTCTGCTGCGGGTGTGAAAAAGGTCAGAAGAGCCGTTGCAGAGGTGTCTGTAATGTATCTTTTGAATTTGTACCTATATATATAGTGAAAATGTTGTGTGTTACAGTTTGTGGTATTTTGACATGTCTTTATGGAGATTGTTGGTGAAGAATACCTGTAAAAACGGACTGGCTGTGGCCCGTGATCTAAGCAGGTGTAGTTGTCTCTTTGAGTTACAACTGCTTTGCTACACTTATGATATGATATGTAATAGCAGTCCTTATTTGTGTTTATGCTGCTGATTGTTACTTCACTCGTGAACCTTATGCCATGTGTTTGTATGTATAGGTTAGGGTTGGTTATGCAATGTATTTACGGTGAAGAGTATGTTAAATACCTTATATCTTGTCTGGATTCTGTTCCCATCTGCGCTTTCATTTGACTCGATCACTAGATTTTCTTTGCTCAATGTCTTCATATGAGAATTTGCAGATGATGATTGGGGGAGTTTCCTGATGTTGGGCTCTGTACCTGCATGATGATTCTGATTAGAATTTCTCTAAAGGAAAGGATTGTTAATAAAGAATCAGTAGATTAAGTTGCTTACAGTACCCGAGATTCTTCAGCTTCTGGTATGTTTGGATTCAGGTAGTAGTATGTTGCAGAGGTGGCAACCAGCTGATAATCTGTATCAAGATTGTTGTTTTTGTGTTTAAAGGTTTTGTTGTAAAATCTAGAGGATGTTTTTTGATTAGAAAATCGGCTCATTACCTTTGTATTTAGAAACACGGCAGGAACTAACAGATATCATGACTGGTTGTTCCATCTTCTCAATGTCTGCTTGTGCAAAGTGTTCGGCCATCGTCCCAAAGGGTCAATTCAATGATGTTTCCACTGTTGTAATTATAACTTTGTTAGATAAAGAACATGATAAAGAACAGGGTGCTGATGATGTTGATGCTCAAGAGCAACCAAACTTAGATGAAGACGTTCCTTCCGCTTAGGCGGTCCACTAGAGATCGGCATCCTTCCACACACTATTCTGCACATGAGTATGTTTTACTTACTGATGGGGGAGAGCCCGAGTGTTATGCAGAAGCTATGGAAGATGAACACAAAAAAGAATGGTTTGAAGCCATGGAAGATAAGATGAATTCCTTCCATGAGAACAATACCTTTGAGTTGGTGAAGCTGCCTAAGGGCAAGAGAGCTTTGAAAAACAAATGGGTTTACAAATTGAAGACTGAAGAACATACTTCTAGACCGAGGTACAAGGCCAGATTGGTGGTTAAAGGTTTCAGTCAGAAAAGAGGTATTGATTTTGATGAGATTTTCTCTCCGGTTGTGAAGATGGGATCACTTCGAGTTGTTCTTGGTTTGGCGGCTAGCCTCGATCTTGAGGTGGAGCAAATGGATGTCAAGACAGCTTTTCTTCATGGTGATCTGGATAAAGAAATCTACATGGAGCAACCTAAAGGTTTTCAAGTTAAGGGGAAGGAAGACTACGTGTGTAGACTTCAAAAAAGTTTGTACGGGTTGAAGCAAGCACCGAGACAGTGATACAAGAAATTTGAGTCGGTAATAGGGAAGAAAGGCTACCAAAAGACTTCTTCAGATCACTGTGTTTTCTTTCAGAAGTTTGGTGATGATGACTTTATCATCTTGTTGCTATATGTTGATGATATGCTGATTGTTGGCAAGCACATTGGAAGAATTGCCCAATTGAAGCGAGATTTGAGCAAGTCTTTTTCTATGAAAGACTTGGGGCCAGCAAAACAGATCATTGGCATTCGGATTTTCCGTGATAGAGGTGCCAAAAAGTTGCATATATCACAAGAGCAATATATTGAGAAGGTGCTATGCAGGTTCAACATGGATAAAGCTAAAGTGGTTAGTTCCCCTCTTACTACCAACTTTAAGCTAACTGATAAAGATTGCCCCTCTTCCAAGAAGAATATTGAAAAGATGGATAGAGTTCCATATGCCTCAGCGGTTGGTAACTTGATGTATGTTATGGTGTGTACAAGGCCGGATTTAGCTCATGTAGTTAGTTTTGTCAGTCGGTTCCTGTCCAATCCTGGTAAGAAGCATTGGGAAGCTATTAAATGGATATTTAGATATCTGCGAGGTACTTCCAAATTGGGTATCACATTTGGAAATGGGAAACCCATGCTTGTTGGTTTCACAGACTCAGATATGGCTGGAAATAAGGACAACATGAAATCCACTTCTGGATATTTGATGACCTTTGCAGGGGGAGCAGTTTCATGGCAATCTAGATTGCAAAAGTGTGTGGCATTGTCTACAACAGAGGCTGAGTATATGGCAGCAACGGAAGCGTGCAAAGAACTATTGTGGTTGAAAAGGTTTTTGCAAGAACTTGGTTTCAAGCAACAACGTTATGCGGTTCTTTGTGACAATCAAAGTGCTATTCACCTTGCTAAGAATTCGATGTTTCACAAAAGAACAAAACATATTGATATCCGTTATCATTGGATTAGAGATGCCATTGAAGATGGTATGTTTGAACTTAATAAAGTTCATACGGATGATAATGCCTCCGATATGTTGACAAAGGCTGTAGCAAGAGAAAAGTTGAAGGTGTGTTGCTCGATCGCCGGGATGGCGAACTCATCCTCATAGGCAGAAAAGGGGGAGATTTGTTGGGTATTTTTTCTTAGCCCATGAGGATTAATAGCCCAACACATTGAGGCCCATCTTGGGTCTATTTAAGGACTCTTATTATTGTGGTTAGCAGTAAGATGTGTGAAGAGTTGTAAGGGAGAGAAAAAGAAAAGAAAAGAAAGAAGATTTTCGGAGTAATATATCACCCAAATCCAACTGCAGTGTTTTTCCGATCACCGGAGATTGCACCGTCGGATCGTCACGATTTTCGGACTGTAGCTTCCTGACATCGAGAGGAAGGTTCTGACCGTTGGGATTTTGATTTTGAGGCCTGGAAGTCCGTTTTCATACCTGGGCAGATTGCATCTTATTTGGTGATATTCTTCCTTTCTTGTTCTTTGATTGTTGCCATATATCTTGATGCTTGATTCCAAGATTATGATGTTTGTTGTATACCTCTAGTGTTATCTAGAGAAGACCTTGTGTACCTCTCCTCGTTGATAGTGAATTTAAGCGGCACTAGGTGTCCCGTGGTTTTTACCCGTTTTGGGGTTTTCCACGCTAAAAGTTTGGTGTTCTTGCTGTGTGTTTGATTACATTTTTATCTGCTGTTTTGGGGCTGATTTGAGACTGTTAGGGGCTGATTAGAGTTGTTTTTATTTTTCCCTATTTGTTTGCATCCTCATAGGTTCATACGGGTTTGGGTAAGTGCTGTCAAACGAAGGTTTTGCTTCCGCAATTGTGTTTATACCGTTGTGACCCATTGTTCTTACCTGTCAAATTGGTATCAGAGCTTGGTTCTTGGTTTGGGGACTTAACCTGTTTGAACGATGGAAGCTAATACAAGTAGGATGGTTAGTTTGAATGGTTCTAATTATCATGTTTGGAAAGGAAAAATGGAGGATCTCCTTTATGTTAAAGACTACTACTTGCCTGTATTTACTACTGAGAAACCTGAGAACAAAACAGATGCAGAATGGACTATTTTGCATAGACAGGTTTGCGGGTATATTAGGCAATGGGTTGATGATAATGTTTTGAACCATATTTGTGAGGAGACACATGCTCGTACTCTTTGGAACAAACTTGAACAGTTATATGCTCGAAAAACTGGAAATAACAAGTTGTTCTTAATCAAGCAAATGATGAGATTAAAGTACACTGATGGGTCTCCTATTACTGATCACTTAAATGCCTTTCAGGGTATTATAAATCAGCTTGCAGGTATGGGTATCAAGTTTGAAGATGAGATTCAAGGCTTGTGGCTTCTTGGTACTTTACCGGATACTTGGGAGACTTTTAGGACATCTTTGTCCAACTCTGCACCAGATGGTGTTATCACCATGGAATTGGCTAAAGGCAGTATTCTGAATGAAGAAACGAGAAGAAAGTCACAGGGTTCTTCTTCACAGTCAGATGTCTTGGTCACAGAAAGGCGGGGGAGAAGTCAAAGCAGAGGCCCGAGTAACAGAGGTAATCATCGTAGTAGTTCCAGCAAAGGAAAATTTGCTGATGTTGAATGTTATCATTGTCATAAAAAGGGGCACACGATGAAGTTTTGCAGACAGTTGAAAAAAGAGAACAAGAAGAAAAACTACAACAACCAGAAGAACAAACACAAGAAAGATGATGATGGTGATGACAATACTGAAGTAAATACCACCACAGATGAGTTCTTTGTTTGTTATGATTATGATATGGTCAACCTTGCTAATGATGATTCGAGTTGGATTCTTGACAGTGGTGCTACGTGCCATGTTGCAACACGAAAAGATTATTATTCATCTTACACACCAGGTGACTTCGGTGTTGTTAGGATGGGTAATACTGGGCTATCAAGGATTGCTGGTATTGGAGATATTTGCTTGAAGTTTGACACGGGGACTTGACTTTTTGAATTCTTTTTTCATAAACTTTGACCGTAAATATTTTTCTTTATGTTATATAATGCTTACTGAAAATTATACCAATGAAAAATACATTCGAAACTCTATCCATTCATATATTTTGCATTGAGTATCATATAACATAAGAAGAAATAATTAAGGTCAAAGTTGAAGAAAAAAGACTTTAAAAAGTCAAAAATGGACACTTAATATGGGACGGAGGGAGTATTATTTTGTGGTGGTTGTGGCAATTGTGTATTATATTCAAAAGTAGGAGATTGGAAACGGATGGGTGGTGAAACACCGGATAATTGAAAATTCGGATCCGGTTTTAAATGCGGAGCACTTGGTTGAAGTCAGGAATTTGGAATTTTTGATTTGAGAGTTTTTTTGTTTTTGTTAAACATGGTGAGTTTTTGAATTGAGAGAAGTTTTTTGAATTGTTGTTTAAACAATCTTAAAACAGTCTATAAAAGACCACAACAATCTGAACTACTGGCCCATTTATTCGAAGCGTGAAATAAGATTAAAACTAATAATACCTTGACGCATATCTTCGAGTACCACGTGAGGGGCCATCATAAACTTGTTGACACACATCTTTCACTATCATCTATTCAAGCTTAGGAACATGCCAATGGCTTACTCTTGAAAAATAGATAATCACAACACTTGAATCAAATGGAAAACCTTTCATTCCACACTTTATTTAGTGAACTAGCGAAGCATAAACTAGAAGATAATATGAAGTAAGATGAACGACACAATGATCTTTTATTTCTTTACATGAAACTTGATCAATGTACTAAGCAAAAATACAATATCTATGAAAACCTTTATGGTTATCAGATATTTATCACATAGCCAAAACATTGTTTCCTTATGATAAATACTTATGTTTTAAAAAATATATATTCAGAAAGAATTAATGAATGATGATATAATATTTCTCAAATAAGACATATATTCTCATGAGAATCTCTGATAAGGTTGGAACCGAATCCAGGAAACGAATTAGCAAAAGTTGAACGAAACAAATAAAAAAGATATTACAGTACCTCGGTAAACTTGGTGTCGACTAAAAAAAATTCATACCCTAAAACCCCTATTTATAATAAACGACTAACTTGGAAAACAAGTTTGCATAATAAGGAAAGAAGATATATTAACAAACCGACATTGCATAATAATGAAAGAAGATATATTAGTAATAAACCTTCGCTCTTTAATTACTAACAATTCAGCCCCTCCACTTATTTCTTCCATTTAATTAATAGTTCACGCTCCTCGACTTTCCCTCACGAACTCCTTCTACCTGATCAGGCACCAATATTAATTCCATATCTTCTTTCAAACCAGCAGGTATTTCTTGACGTTTGAATACTTGTTTCTGAACGTTTGAATTGATGAGTGCTTTGATATTAGTTCGTATGTGTGCTTTGGATAGATTTCTGTGTTGTTTTAAGTAGATTTTTTCCCCAAAAAATCTGGTATTGCAGCAGATCAGCAGGCATTCTTCAAAAGTGCAGGTGCTTTTAGCAACGACTCAGGCGTCTATACATATATCCTGTCCCAAAGTCCAAACATGATCGACCAATGCAAACAAAGCCTGTGATTCTGAAGTTTCTAACTAGCCTACCTATAAAACATAGTGGCCATGATTCATTAAAACAATCCTAGATATATGCACAGAGACGTAAATAATATACATTCAATAACCATGAAACTTGAATAATAATACATCACTATCTTCACTAAAATGTGAGAGGTCTCAAGAGTTGCGGACATAGACTTTGGTCTAAGTCACGGTATATATGCACCTTTAATACAAGTTTTTTAGAATGTATATACTTAGTGTTAAACTATTAAAAATCCATAAAAAATGCTATTTTTTTACGCTAGACTGTTTTATAGGGTATGCATAATGTATAAATGTGGTCCCGCAATATTCTCAATAACAGAAATGTGCTTTACATTTTTTGTGTACGGTGGGCTCAAATCAAGTGTATTTCGATAAAAAAAATAAACATCTCGATAATGGTTGAGTTTGACACATACGTTCTTCTATGATAATCAAAACACTCAATTACAAAACAAAAAACCATCAAAAAGATCCTAGACAAAACCAAGAAATTTGGATATTAGTTGAAGATATCTAATAGCTTATCTTCTTACCATGAAGATAATTAAAAACCTCTAAATCAATTTATTGACTGTATGTCATATGTTTCCAAATTTTGTTTAAGTTATTGAGTAGTATTAACAATTTTATGAATGGCTTCTGTTACTTCATTTGTGATTCTTCACTGTATCTTGTGACCTTGAATGCGTTGTTTTTTTACTAGTATACTAGTATCGATATCACTTTTTTTACAAGAACACTTATGAAATTTGTAAGATGCAATCTTCTAGGTGAAAATGTTAGAAATAGGGGGTGTGTGTAGATGTGATAATCCTGGATATCTTACTTGAATCGTGTAAATGTCCACTTTCCGTATAAAGTATTTCGACCCTATATATGCCTGGGTTGCACGAAATCTCTATCGGGATAAGACTAGAAGAGAAACACTTTGTGTTCTAGGCACAAGATCACAAAGCAAGAAGATTAGAGGAATTGTATGTGTTTTCATCCTATTTTCTGAGACCAATACTTTCTCTATATATACCATAGGAAGTTAGGAAGTTATGGACGGTTAATAGTGATTAAAACTGAATTTAACTAACTTTCTGTCTAGATAGTTTTCATATTAACTCAACGAGTGTGCACTCCACACTTCCCTAACTCGTTTCCGAGCTGAACATAAAACTACATTGGTCTCTAGTAAATCACCATTACCTAAATGGCCGTCGATGACACTAAAATCACCAACAAATCCCCCCCATTTTAGTGTAATCTTTGATTTACTAAAACCTATATAAAGATATATATAAGCATGTTAAAACAAACATAACGAAACAAACAAATGCATAAATGAAAATGTTTTGCCATAGAATTTTCATCTTAGTATAATACACATTCCAAATATTTGAAAATCGGAGTGTCGTAACGATTGAACCCGTCAATCCATTTGAATACCTGAAGATACTATACACATTCGTTTCTACAACACTCTAAAGTTCGTTTACTTAACACTTTACAAGCCATGTGTCCCAATCCATTAATGAACATATAGGAAGCCAAGTCCAAGCTTCTTGAAGCGGCTAAACTTCATGTTCATATAGGTGGCTTATTTTAGTCATGCCCTGCTTGCACTTTTTCAAAAGAACCATTAAGAAGTAAAACTTCAACCTAACATCACTTGCAGGTCTGAACACATACCTCGAAAAGATAAATACACGTGTTCCAATCTCTAGCTATGAGCTTTCCATATTGAATTCAGCTTCTAACGTCGCATTAGAAGGGAATTGGGTATCTCATAGTTAGATAATTTAATGGACTTTTCATCCCTATTACCGACTTATTCATTAAGTCCTTAACCAACCACTTTTCCAAGTGATATACTATCAATGGTTTAGTTTCACTATTATAAGACATAAAACATAATAGTATTGACATTTAAACATAACTCAATGTTTATTAACAAGTCATATAACCATTAGGTGAAAATAGATATGATCTAGTTGAATATGAATTAATATAGTAGGTCTAATGCATAAAAGATACATCTTGGGCCACTTTTGGTCTGTTTGACCCGTTCTTAACCTTTTACGTTGATGTATATGAGATCGAACATGACTCATATTAGTTTATTCATAAGTAATCAGTTTTGATTGTGTGCATCTTGTTTGCTACTTTTTAACTCGGATGACATGCTGAGCTCATTTTTTTTCTTGTTGCAGGGTGTACGATCAGAGGCCCGAGCCAGTGTGGGTGATATCAATGGGAAGTTGTGCAAATAGGGGTGGTTACTATCACTACTCATACTCTGTTGTTAGGGGTGTGATCGGATTGCCCCAGCGACATCTATGTTCCGGTCAGGACTTCAACAAAAACTTTTTTTCCATAAACTTTTTTAACTTTAATTTACAAATTGACGTGGTGATGACTAATATTTGTTAAAATAGACTTCAAACTAATCTACAACACCAACTAATATTATCTTATTATAGTCAATTACAACTTGGATTCATATTATTGTTTTTGCAAATCTTTGCTATAATTTTAGAGATATAAAACCTAAAAACTAAAGTTAATTAGTAAGGACGCATATCTTTCATCGGTTCAATTGAATATAAGAAAAATTATGAAATCATACAACACTAGATATTCAATATATAAAGAAAATACATATGTATAGAACCGGTTTGACCCGGCGGATCAACCGGTTGAACGGGTGACCCGGCTACTAAACCGGGTCAAGAAAAAAAACCGAGTTTTAAAACATTGCTTAGGCCTATATTTGAAATTATTTCAATCATATAGTCATCTGTGAAAAAAGGGATGCAGCTGAATACTTAATTGTTTATTTTTTTTGGAAAACCCAAAAGTGCTTATTTGGCTTCTAAGTAAGTGATCGAACAAGGAGATAATCAGGGAGGGAACCAAGGGGGTTCCCGCGGGTTCCCGGGAACCCCATACATTTTTTAGATGCAGTGTTAGTTTTTGAAAAAAACATCGATTTTTGTTAAAATCTTCTTTAATGCACCCGATCCATCAAAATGTGTTTCTAGTATATACGATTCAAAAAAAATTGTGCACCCGGTCATATTTAGTCCTGATTCCGTCCCCAGAGATAATTAAAAAATATAAGCAATCCCAAACTCCCCCTAAAGCATCAGTATTGTATATTTTTCATAGGGGTGAGCATGGGGCGGTTTGGGGCGGTTTTGAGCTAAAACCAAACCCCGAACCGAAAACTTCGGTTTTTAAGAATTGCAAACCGTTTGGTTTTGGTTTCTTTTTTGGTTTTTTTATTTTTCTTAAAATTTTCCAATTTGTTAACTTAAAAAGGAAGAAAAGCTCGGATAATACGCCTTCCTTGTTGGCCTTTATTCTTTTATTCCTTTGAGTCTTCAGAATCAGCTGTCAAACTTGGCAACTTTCCTCTAGAACACCTGCTAGCTCAAAAAAGATTATAGTTTGAATGCTATATATCATAAACAATGCTAACGTGAAATTACTACACTCCTTGATATCATAAACATAAAAAAAGAACTTGAAGTATGTTGTTTTTCTTAGAATGACATGCTAAGAGAGCATATCATTGTATGATTTCATAACATTTCCCCGCTTTTTGAACATATTTCTTTGTTTACAGTGTCTACATTATTCCTAAACCAAGCGTCAACATTGGTGATCATTTTATCTTATACTCAATTTTAAAGGATAACAACCACTAACCCATTTGAAGTTGAAGTATGCAATTAGCTGTAAGAATACAAAAATATTATAATGCATGCATATCGATAGCCAACAAATTGATTTTAGTTTGATTATCAACAAGAATATTATGCATACATTAATTAGGTGGAGGTGGAGATGTGGAGCTGTTTATTTTTTCCCTCTTCGTTTTAGTAACAGTTAGAAGACCTAGGAAATATAATAATGTAAACTGTAAACTGTGTGAAAAAAAGTCTAAATGATACTCAAATCTTTTTTTAAAATAGTTAAGCATTAAAATCTTCTATAAAGATAAAAATATTTATACAAATCTTATAATATAAATAATGGCGGGACGGGCCGGTTTTTTCCGTCCGGTTTTTCATATGCACCCGAAAACCGCCCCAAACATTCGATTTTTCCAAAAATCAAAACCGATCATATCGGTTTTTCAAATGGTTCGGTTTTTTCGGTGCGGTTTTTCTGGTTTTTCGGTTTCGATCAGGTTTCCGGTTTTTGTGCTCACCCCTAATTTTTCATTCAGGATCTCTAAGGGTTTCATGAATATGGATATCTGGGATTTCGTCATCACTTTATTGAAGAGGCCTCTTTGATTCACTCAATAAGAATTTCGACAAGGAACCTAGCATATACTCTTTGATACCACTAATAGACGCGTAAGTATATTCTAGCATTGATATTAAATTGTTCTAGCATTGATATTAAATTGCGAGGATACATGAAGTAATCTAATATAACAATACTTACTTTTTAGGGCATGTCATGATACGTCTTTAGTTGAGTGGAATTGGAATATGGTTAAGGTAAATCATCTATCATATATCTTATATACTTTTGTGCTCAATTTGACTTGGTCATTTCGTATATGTAATCTATGTTTAATTTGAATTCAGTGTCCCCAACAAGAAGGTACATGGGAACGTGGTTATTACGTGGCCATAGCTATGTTTGAGCTTTTCTTTCAAAAGCAATCAAACTTTCCGGATAATGTGAGTACCTGTAAATATATATTTACTTTGTTGCACACTAAATCTTGTTTTCTTGTAAATAACTCATAAACTCTTCATTTGATTTGTTTATAGGGATATGGAAGTTTGTTATCATGACATTTGATGATATTTTGTGTATGAAATTGTCATATTAGTTTATTATATTGTTAAGTAATGGTTTTATCCATTTGATTTGTTGTTGTTAATTATGATCTTTAGTTTTAGTTTAGTTTCTTACAGGAAAATAATAATTGATTCGTACAGGATTGAAAAAAAAGGAATTCTGGAAAAATAATAATGATTCGTATAGAATTGGAAAAAAAGGAATTCTGAAAAAAAGAAATTTTGGTTATTTTGGTTTTGGTTATTGTGATTCGTCCAGAAAAAAGAAAAAAAATTGTTTTATAGAACGGTTGATAGGTATTGTTGTTTTTAAAATAAAAAAAAGTAATGATTTAATAGAACAGTATGTTTTTGTTGTTATTTTAAATTAATAAAAGAAAAACAGCTGTTAAAAATAACTGTTCTAAATAATAAGTTATAATATATTAATATAATAAAAGAAATACAGCGGTTAAAAATAACCGTTCTAAATGATAAGTGATAATTAGGTAGTACGTATAAGTGTGTATGTTTTTTACAATGGTTCAAAACCGTTTTAAATAACATTCTCTATTATTTACTACCCTCTATAATACAACGGTTAAAAACCGTTTTAAAAAATATGTTTTAACCGTTTTAAAAAGCCATTTGTGTATTAGTGAGGCATGACTTGATAGGACCAAAGGCTATTGGTAGCTAGATAAAACTTTTGCTATGCTGGTTTTTTTTGTGTGCTTATCATATGCTTGATACTCGATTCATCTCGAAGACCAGATTAGCGCTTTTCTTTGTGATAAAAAATGCTTACAAGACTTTAGGCAACATGACACACTACTACAAAAATAAGAATAGAGACCCCTACATGGAGACCCTTTTATAAAAAGACAGGTCTCGTAAAAAGTTTCCACCCTGAAAAAAAAGATTAAGGCCGGTTTTTACAATTCAAACCGGTCTCTATTAGTAAAATATATCCAGACCTGGTTATAAGTTAAAGACCGGTCTATAAAAAAGAGTATCCAGACCTTTGGTAACTTTAAAACACGTCTTAATCTGTTTGACCAAAGAAGACCGTTTTCTAAACCAACACCGGTCTATCATCTTTCTGTGGCGGGACTTGAAAATTTGTATTTCTATCTCAAAATTTCATTCCCACTTCACCAACCAAAACCAAAATTTTCATCTCAAAAAAAACCCTAACCTCCTTATCCAGTCTCCAAATCTCCTGTCACCAAACAATCTCCACAAACATCGCCATCATCAAGCCACAAAATTATAAGCCACCGTCACCCTCCATCTACCTCTGAACCCTAACCCCCCATCTTCACAGTTGCTTCCGCTCCACCTCACCATCTCATCTCGTCGTCTTTCTGGATAACACACATCTGTAGCACCCTTCTTCTCGGGAAACACAAGGTACTTTTCTATGCATTAATTTCGAATTTATATATAATTCTAGTTATTTTTATTTTTCTTTGCTTATTAAAAGGAGGGTTATTAGACTAAAGGCTGGATGAAGAATTAATGTTAATTAAATTGTTTACAAAATGAAGGTTCTTTTAATCAGATTAGTCAAACAATGGAATTTATATACAAACATTAAAACTAAATGAAACTGTTTCCATGTGTAAGCCTTTTGAATTTGTTATGTCAGATGAGTTCATAAGCCAAGGATTTAAATATAATTGATTATGTGACAAGGATTTGAAAGTACATGATGTTTCATTGGTGTAGAAGAATATAGAGCATAATAGTTCATAACATTAGTTTAGTACTCTGTAAATCATTTTTGCTTTTCATGTATTGTATTCCATACAAATTTTGATAGCAAGCTAATTATATACATAGGTAGAAGGCAGCAAGTGTAAGTGGTAAGATTTGCTATATGCGTGTTCATTGACGTACAACTATACATATGTGATTTGGGTATAGAAGTGCTTAAAAAGAGGCACGGGTCATTTCTACTGTATGTGCATAGAAATTCATTGTGTGAAAGTGAGACAGAGTAATTGGATCCATATAACCAGCCTTGGAGGATGTAAGACTGTCGTTACCGAGTTAAGAAGTAGGCTTTGCAGTGATCTTATAAGATGCAAAACTTTTGAGGTAATGCAGTCAGTCTTCTTTGTATTATCTATTCGATTCACATTGTTACTCAATTTTATCACTATCTATTTAATTACATAGTTAAGTCATAAGTACATAAGCAAATGGAATCATCTGTTCAATGTTGTAGTTTCTCATTATAGGCTAGTTCTTGGTAATCCTTATTGCTCAAACATGTGCATATCTTTGCTTTGGAGGGGTAAAACCCATTGCTTACTATAGACTATTTACATGAAGGGGTGCTCGGCTGAAATTCGAACTGTTATATGTGCTTATTCCAAGCTGTTGGCTGTCATTATAAACTGGTTTTTAGTAATTTGAAACAATGAGCTGTGGGATTAATAAAACTTGTTAAAGACATATTAAGTCTTTGAAATTACTCGCTACTACATAGAAATTACTCGCTACTACAATTTGTAAGCTGAAATTGAGATAGCCTGAATTTTGTTACATGTTTTTTCTATATTGGTGTATTTTACCTTTGGTACCGAGTTTGGATCACAACAGAATGTGTAGTTTTGATCATTGACTTTCCTTTTCAACAACATTTTTATCTCTTAAATATAGTTCCTTATAATGTGTTACCTTGTGCAATGAATAGAAACTATTACTGAGTTTGGATCAATTGAGTTTTTTCTTTAGTGGCATATTAATTTTGTTACATGTGTTTTCTTTAGTGGTTTATTTACCTTTGGTACCAATTGAGTTTGGATCACAGCAAATGGTGTAATATTAATCTTTATCTCAAGTGCTTTAGGACATACACTCTTTGATTGATTTTGCTTCAATAAGAGAAGAATGTGTAGTATTGATCTCTTAATTCAAGTGCTTTAGGACATACACTGGTTATAAGTATTTAAATTATAAATTATAGTTTTCATATGTATATTTCAGTCTTCTAACTTTTACTTAATCTAGCTATTAAAATTCTTGTCTTTAATGATTTCTGCATTTGCAGATCGAGGATATTGTTCGTGCAACTAGGTAACAGGGTCACCGCCAATAAGTCCTTTATAACTAATTTATAATGCATGGCAGGGGGCCTAGCCAACTTTATTGACCGGTCGGCCACGTAAAGGAATCGAGAGCCTGGTAAAGACGGCTGCAAGTGCTTAAATGAGTCCTTCTAGTTTCGGTAGATTTTTAGCTGTAACTTGTTTTAGTCTTTGCTTAGCTAAAAGCTTACACATTTCATGTAGAGGTTAAGAATTTAACTTGTGTACTTATTACTCGTAATAAAGTTTTTTGGTTGGCTGAACTTAATATTACTCAGAGGGTACCCTTACTCAAAATGTATGATTCGTAGTGGCTGTTTGGGATTGGTTATTGATCACATTTATAGGGGCTGTTTGGGATTGTTTATTGAAATTGGTAATAGTAGTTTCAATAAGCAATTTCAAACGGTCTCTTTTTTAAATAAAAAAAATCAACATATAGACCGGTTTTACCCATGAAACCAGTCTCTATTATTTTTAAAAGCCTATTTTTGTAACGAAAACCGGTCTTTCTTTTGTTTTATAGACGCGGTTTTATCCTCCAACCGGTCTTGAAATCGAAATCGAGACCGGTTTGGAGACCTCCCCTCATAGAGACCATATCAAAAACCGGTCTCGTTTACGTGTACAATAGGGGTGTCCATGATCCTAGAACCGGACCGAACCGTCCTGGAACCGCAAGAACCGAGAACCGAAAATTAGGAAAATGTGGAACCAAGAACCGTCCCAAGTTCTTCGGTTCGGTTCCGGGACGGTTCTGGTTCTGGTATGGGAATTTCCGGGAATTCCCGACAAGAACCATTGTGTTTATAAAATTCATTTTTATATTTTTCCATCATTCATAAAGGACATACTATAATAATTCCAATAGTTTAAAATGTGTCCACAATGTCTCCAACAATACAAATCGTTCTAATAGTTCAAAATTCATTTTTATATTACTAAGAATTTTAGGTTTTGGTTAATTCGGTTACCTCTCGCCTAATGGCTGTGTGTTGTGTGTCTATTTTATATTTTCATAAAAGGGCCTACATGTTTATACATTATGTATCAAACATACCTTAATAAAAATTCATTATTTTTCAAAAGGAAGGGTTCTTTTCGGGGATAAAGTAGAACCAGGTTCTTTTCGGGAATGAACAGAAACGCCGGTTATTTCCGATACGTACCGTGAACCAAAAATTTGGGGACTCGCGTTAGGAACAAGAACCGGACCGTGGTTCTAATATACGGTTCGGTTCCGGGACGGTTCCTCGGTTCCTATGGTTCCTCGGTTTTTTTGGACACCCCTAGTGTACAACAGGTCTCGAAACTCCTTTTTGTAGTAGTGACATATGTTGCGTGTTCCATATTTTAACTCACATGGCATGCTATACTCATTGTTTTCTTGTTGCAGGGTGTACGATCAGATGCCTGAGCCAAGGTGGGTGATATCCATGGGATGCTGTGCAAACGGGGGTGGTATGTTCCTGGTTGCCCACCAACAGCCGAAGCTCTCTTATACGGTCTTCTTCAACTACAAAAGAAGATCAACAAGCATAAGGACTTTCTTCACTCGTGGACCAAGTAAGATGCATTCTGCTTATGGGCATCGAATAAGTTCCGTATTTGCTGTTCCTGCTTGTGTTGGTAGAGTTGTTGTAAGACTTGCATATTTTCTGCTGAGTGATTTTTGTACGTTTACGTTATGTGCTATTTCTTAGACTGTAGTTTGTATAAGCTTTTGGGTTTTTCTTATTATTGTTTGTTGGGGTTCTAGAATGATTCTCAAAGGATTATAAATTGTAATAATGAGTTTATGATAATCAAGCAAAATTACAAATTCAATATGGTAATCAGAGCCATCTAATTTTTCTCCTAGTTTCTCTCTAACTCTCGTCTCAAACCTCCCCTACCTCCTACATCTGTATTTTTTTCCCAACCCTCCAAAACCCTAATTTTATCCTTCTCTTCTCCTATTTTTTTTAATCTCATAAAATTCCCAATATTAATTGGTTATCGTTTTCCGTGAAGGAAAGATAGTGACAGAAATGTTTCCATACTAATTCCTTATATTAATTGGTTGGAGTCTTGTGTGTTTTATCTCCAAATTGAAGGTACTAGAATATATTATAATAGTTGAAAGCAAAGATAGTGACATGAGTGATTTATCTTTAATCCATTGAAGGTTTCAAGACATATTTTAATAGTTGATTGTGCGTAACTCTTCACCAGTTTCATTCGGTAGATATTTTGTTTCAATATTAGGATTATTGTGAACAACACAATGATTAATTGTGTGTATTCTAGTGGGAATAATAATAGTCGTATGTACATTCATGGAAATAAAACACATTCTTCTATCTGATGCAATAACAAAGATCAAAGTGGCTACAGGTAGTGAATGAAAGAATGAGCAAAAATACCAAACAAGAATTTTAGACAGAGCTCTGTTTTTTTTATTAAAACTTCAAAACAAAACGTGCCCTGCTCTCAAAGTGAGAAGCATTACATATAGTCTAAAATACTTAAAAATGGAAAATATTCTTTGCCATATAATGACTAAAGATATAAAGAAAATGGTTGGTTGAAATCTTTAGCACTTATTGACTGAATCATGACTAAAATAAGAACTAAAACTTCTCACACTCCAATGCACTAAAACTTCTGATACTCCAATGCACCATACTCCCCAGCTAAAAGAAGATTCGTCCCCGAATCTTGGTGTATAGTCTCAATCTCTTCGAATTCGCCACTTTCGTCATCCGTAACATAAGGGGATAAATCTGCAACATTGAAAGTTCCTGATACATTATATTCACCTGGTAATTCGATCTTGTAGGCATTGTCGTTTATCCTTTGTAACACTCGAAATGGTCCATCAGCACGTGCTTGTAACTTACCGAACCTACCAGCTGGGAAATGTTCCTTTCCTAGCCGAATCCACACCAAGTCTCCCTCCTTAAATATGACTTTCTTACGACGCTTATCCACCCGTTCTTTGTATTTCTTATTTTGTTTCTCAATGTGCTCTCGGACTTGTTGATGCAACTATTTGACATCCTGAGCATGATCTTCAGTGGCAGAGCTTAAATGTTTTTCAACCACTAAAGGTGTGAGGTCAAGAGGGGTGATGGGATTCACACCATTCACAATTTCAAACGGTGTTTTCCCCGTTGTTCGACTATGTGATCGATTGTGCACAAATTCAGCATGTGCTAGCACCAAGTCCCACTGACACGGGTTTTCTCCGACCAGACTTCGCAATAAATTACCCAAACTTCGGTTCACGACTTCGGTTTGTCCATCTGTTTGTTTGTGGATGATGTGATGAACTAAACTAGAGTTGCGTTCCCATTTTGCGCCATAAAGTGCGCCAGAAATGGCTCACAAACTTCACATCGCGGTCTGAAGTGATGGTTTTAGGTACACCGTGTAGTCGTACAATTTCCTGCAAAAACAAATGAGCTACTTGTGATGCATCAAATGTCTTGTTACAAGGAATGAAATGCGCCATTTTTGAAAACCGATCCACCACCACCATAATTGAATCTTTATTTCTTTGTGTTCGAGGTAGCCCAAGAACGAAATCAAGATTCTCATCCACCCATGGGGCTACCGGTACAGGTAATGGCTGGTACAAACCCGCATTGGTACTTCAGGTTTTAGCCACTCGACACACACGACACCGTTCCACAAACCTCGAAATGTCGCGCTCCATTCGTGGCCAATAGAAATGCTCACTCAACCAAGTAACAGTCTTATCCACTCCAAAATGACCCGCTAAACCCCCGGCATGGCCTTCCATTATAATCGACTCCCTTAATGAGTATTTGGGAATACAAAGTCTGTTTTCTTTAAAAAGAAATCCATCTTGCAGGACAAATCGTTGGTAAGGCTGATCTTGACACTTCTTCCATATAACCACAAAGTCTGGATCATCACCATAAATCTCCTTAAATATCTCAAACCCTACGATGTGGACTTGCATTGTTGAAAGTAGTGCTTGCTTTCGACTTAACGCATCAGTAACCTTGTTAAGAGCTCCTGCCTTATGCCTAATAGAGAAACTATAGGCTTGCAAAAACTCAACCCACTTATTGTGCCTCGGCTTTAACTTATGTTGTCCGTTAATGTACTTTAGTGCTTCATGATCAGAATATAAGATAAACTCTTTTGGAACAAGATAATGGCGCCAATATTCTAAACTACGAACCATTGCATAGAATTCCTTGTCGTATGTGGAGTATTTACGCCTGGTGGCATTCAACTTCTCGCTAAAAAATGCTATAGGCCGACTCTTTTGACTAATTACTCCACCAATTCCTACCCCTGAGGCATCACAATGAACCTCAAATACTTCCTCAAAATCAGGTAGTATTAATACAGGAGCCTCGGTTACTTTACTTTTCAATAACTTGAAGGCTA
The DNA here is from genome assembly GCA_026074375.1 of Tanacetum coccineum. Lineage (NCBI taxonomy): Eukaryota > Viridiplantae > Streptophyta > Magnoliopsida > Asterales > Asteraceae > Tanacetum > Tanacetum coccineum. The sequence continues at coordinate 48,170 of BQNB010015964.1, forward strand.
CTTCAACTTCTTGTGACCAACTGAACTTGCCTCCTTTCATACACTCGGTGATTGGTGAAATGATGGTGCTGAAATTATGAATAAATCTTCGGTAAAAAGATGCTAGACCATGAAAACTACGGATTTCATGAATGTTTGTTGGTATATTCCAGTCGATGATAGCACTAACCTTTGCAGGGTCCATTCGAATGCCATCCTTAGAAATTATATATCCAAGAAACAATACCTCATTGGTAAGAAAATGACATTTCTTTATGTTAGCATATAACTTTTGTTTCCTCAAAATTTCAAAAACTTGTCGTAAGTGGCTTATGTGGTGCTCTACCGTAGCACTAAATACCAAAATGTCATCAAAGTAAACAACCACAAACTTACCAATAAAAGATCGAAAAACCTGATTCATTAGGCGCATAAAGGTACTCGGTGCATTAGATAACCCGAAAGGCATCACCATCCACTCATATAGACCATCACGAGTTTTAAATGTCGTCTTCCATTCATCTCCGGGCCGCACTCAAATCTGATGATACCCGCTACGTAGATCAATCTTTGAAAACACAGTTGCAACTGATCAATTAGATCATCAAATTGCGGAATTGGAAAGCGGTATTTTATTGTAATTTTATTAACCGCCCGACTGTTAATACACGTTCGCCGTGATCCGTCTTTCTTGGGAACTAAAAGTGCAGGTACCGCACACGGGCTCATGCTCTCGCGAATGGAACCTTTCTCCAACAACTCTTGCACTTGGCATTTCAACTCATCATGTTCTTGAGGGTTCATTCGGTATGCAGCTTTGTGGGGTATGGTAGCACCCGGCACAAAATCAGTGCAATGTTGTATGTCCCTCATGGAGGGTAGACCAGAAGGTAACTCTTGAGGCACTACATCAGCAAACTCTTCAAGAATTGATATCACCTGAGATGGAACATGAAACTCATCTTGATTAGACTCCACCAAAACAAGGGAAAACACATCAAATGATTTTGGTATCTCGGCTATAAATTCTACTCGAGATAAGAATTAATTCCTTGTTTCCTTTCGAAGATCAGAGGGACCAAGGATAATGGTGACTCCGTCTTTTTGAAACGTGTATGTATTTTTAAACCCATCATGCTTAGTCTTGAGATCAAATTGCCATGGTCTGCCAAGTAAGATATGGCATGCATCCATGGGAACCACGTCACACCAAACCTCGTCGTTATATTTTTTTCCAATAGAAAATTTCACGTGACAGCGTTTTGATACTTTCACTTCATTTCCTTTGCGAAACCATGACAAAGTGTAAGGTTGGGAATGCTCTTTAGTTTTCAATCCTAGCTTATTAATCATTGTTTCAGATACTACATTATCACAACTTCCCCCATCAATAATGACATTACATATTTTACCTTCACATGTACAACGGGTATGAAATATGTTATGCCTTAACCACAATTCATCTTCTTTTACCACGGCACTCATGCTTTGCCTCACTACAAGTACTTCACCGGAGTCAGCATATGTGATCTCTTCAGGGTCTGACATCCTCTTCTCATCCTCGTTATCATACTCGTCAAACACGGGTCCAAGGTCTTCTTCAACCAAAGTAACAATCTGCTTATTTGGACAATCATTGGCAAAATGCCCAAGGCCTTGGCACTTATAGCACCATTTATTTGTCGATACTCCTCCCCTGCTCGAAGTAGGATTGTAACTTGTCGGTGGGTTAGCATTTTGGGTCGGATTCGAGTTTGGGTTTGCAACCTTTTTAACCGCGTCACTTCCTGTAAAACGACCTGAAAAACGAGAACTACTGCTACTACTCGCTTTTTTCTTTTGTTGTGATTCTACCTTTCGAGCTAACCTACATACATCATTATATGACCAATATTGTTGAAGCTGAACAACATCGGTTATTTTGGGTTTTAGTGCGGCCAAATAACGTGCAATTGTTTCTTTTTCCTCCTCAACCACATCAAAACGTAGCTTCAAACGATCAAACTCGCTTGTAAATTCTTCAACTAACGTAGCTCCTGATTGTTTAAAATTGTGGTATTCTATAAAAGCTTGTTGCCTATATTGTACAGGCAAAAATTTGGCCATTAACTTCTTTTTCATTTTTTTCTAACTCACAATCTTGGGTTTTCCTTCCCGGTAACATTTCTTTATAACATGTTCCCAACAAATCGAAGCATTTTTCTTTAGCTTGATTGCTACTAACTTGACCTTGTGTTCATCACTTAGGTTTTTAATATCAAACACCCGCTCAACAGTATATAACCAATCAATAAACTCATCGGGATGTGATTTACCTTCAAAGTCTGGGATGTCGACTTTCACACCGAGGTTTTGAGAAGAGTCGTAACGGCCCAGCCTGAAACGGCGATCTCTATCGGGTCGGTTAACCTCCTATGGGTTCTCATCTTCTTCATTGCTCTCGGTTGAGTCGATGTCTGATCCCTCACTTCCTTCATCATCGCGATTAACATCGCGGAAATTCTCTAATCTGGCATGCGCTAGCAGTCGCTCTAATTCTCTGATTCGTCTTCCCTGAGGTGCGATCTCAAGATCTCAATGGTCCTACGATTTGGTTGGGGTTCCTCCTCATTGACGTCGGCACCCGGATGAGGTTGCCTACGCGCATATCCACCTCGACGCCCTCTACGACCACGGGGTTGGTCTTCTTCCATCATACGATTCAAAGCAACCTGGCTCTTGGTACCAATATGATGCAATAACAAAGATCAAAGTGGCTACAGGTAGTGAATGAAAGAATGAACAAAAATACCAAACAAGAATTTTAGACAGAGACTATGTCTTTTGTTTTTTTATTTAAACTTCAAAACAAAACGTGCCCCGCTCTCAAAGTGAGAAGCATTACATATAGTCTAAAATACTTAAAAATGGAAACTATTCTTTTCCATATAATGACTAAAGATATAAAGAAAATGGTTGGTCCAAATCTTTAGCACTTATTGACTGAATCATGACTAAAATAAGAACTAAAACTTCTCACACTCCAATGCACTAAAACTTCTGATACTCCAATGCAACACTATCCCTCCTGGTTCATATAATACTCAGCCACAACATCTCATATGGCCAACTTGTGGGGGCCAGTAGGCCTAAATATTTTCCAATGGTTTTCAGCAGGCCCATGTGTTCACCCAGCTACCGAGTGTGACTACTAAAGGTATTCTTAGTCCCGCACGAGCTCAACTCTCGACTCAAGGGACCCTATAACCTAATGCTTTCATGAGACTTGATTATCCAACATGGAATATTGATACGGATGCGTCTTCTAATTTAAACTCCAATTCAAGTAATTTAAGTATTGTGTATAACAATTGTTTATATCCATCTATTTGTGTAGGTGACAGGAAAACCATTCCCCTACCCAACACGGCCATAACATCCTACCCACCCTTACTCGTCACTTCTTCATAATCTTCTTGTCACTCCTAACATAATCAGAAATCTTATTTATGTGCCACAGTTTACTAGGGATAATAAATTTACGAGTTTGATGAATTTGGTTTCTTAGTAAAGGATATCTTGACTCATCATATCCTCCTCAGATTTGACAGCTCAGGTGACCTCTATCCAGTTACCAAACCATCTCAAGTTCCTAGTGCTTTGCTTTCTGGCATTCCTGCTACGTGGCACCAACGTCTCGGACACCTCGGGGTGGAAGTGCTACAATCTCTTATTTCTCGTAATTTCATTTCATTTAATAAAGAAAAGTCTTCACATATTTGTCATGCTTGCCAACTTGGAAAACATGTGAAGCTTTCGTTTGTCAGTTCAGATACTCGTGTTTCTTCTTCTTTTGACATTATTCATTATGATATTTGGACTTCTCCGATTGTTAGTGTTGGTGGTTTTAAATATTATGTGTTGTTTCTTGATTACTTTTCTCATTACTTGTGGATTTACCCATTGCGTCATAAATCTGATGTGTTTCAAAAGTTTATTCATTTTCTATCTTATGTAAAAAAGGAATTTAAGTGTGAAATTAAAGCTTTCCAATGTGACCATGGTGGTGAGTTTGATAACACCAACCTTTTTCACCTTTTTAAAAAAAATGGAATTTAATTTCATTTTTCTTGTCAACGAACCGCTCAACAAAACGGGAAATCAGAACGGATGATTAGAACTATTAACAATGTCATCCGTACACTGCTTTTCCAAGCCAACCTTCCGTCTACATTTTGGGTCGAGGCAATTCATATGGCCGCCTACCTTATTAACTTACTTCCATCAACCACAATTAATAATGACATATCGTGCACAAAATTAATTCACAAGGAACGCGACTATTCTCGTCTTCGCATATTTGGATGCTTATGTTACCCACACCTTGATTCACCTCATAAATTAGCCCCTCGAGCCACACCTTGCATATTTTTTGGATATCCTACCTACCATCGCGGATACCAACGCCTTGACCTTTCCACCAACAGAATCATACTTTCTCGGCATGTCACGTTCAATCTCCTCTTACCCGCATTTTAATCCATAACACCCCTCCTCTCACAAATCCAACACAACCAGCCCAACCTACTACACCATCATCTTTAGCCCATACAAATCCAAACCATCACCAACAACCGAATCCTGACACACATGGCCCACCTCCAACATATATGTCCTAACTTTTAAAACCGGACATAATAGCCCATTCACTCACACCTATCGTGTGACAACCGTGATTTGAGCAGGTTAGTTTATACCTTTAGAAATGGCTAAGTCTCCATTTTGTATGCTTCTTGCGTGCTATGTGTAGTATATGTATGTTGAAGTGGTTTACATATTGCATGATTCATTTTAGAGGTAAATGATTACTTATTTTGTGTGCATTGCGTTTGGTGTTAAAGTTTTACATTAGTTCACATGTGGTGATAATGGAAATGAAAGACGGGGGGGTGGGGTTGATGCATTGCTACGTCATTTTGGGTTTAAGAGTTAAGGTTTATAAAGAAGTGTAAGTTATTGGAAAGGAAGCATGTGAGTGGAATATGGGAAGATTTGCAGTAACTTTCCTTTAATAGAAAGTGAAATAGGAGAATTGAAAAGTTATTTTTAGAAAGTTCTAGTAGGTGGCATTTAAGTGAAAAGGTTTACTCAAATTAGCTTAACGATTTTATAATATCTTAAGGTATGTATGTAATAGGGTAGTAATAAATAAATAAAAAATATATATTATATATATAATTAATTATAGGGGGTGGCCGATCGGTTTTGTTGGGTTTTAGGGGTTTAAAAGTCAAATTGTAAAATATATGGGGATGATAAGATATATCATTATGATAAGTATTAACAAAACCTTGCTTATAATTTTTTTTCCCTCTCCCTTTTTCCGTACGATTCAACCCAAAACCTAAGGAGTCGATTTTCACTTTTGGATCCAAGAAACATTCAAGAGTTGTGGTTTAGGTGCTAGTAATCAAGGTAAGTGTGTTCTTCTTAGTTAGATTTTTTATACTCATGTAACCAAAATTAAATGATGGATTCTAGGGTTCCATAAAAAATACAAAATTTTATGATTATTTAATGATGCTAGAGTGATTAGGGCTTGATTAGGGTCATGTTCATGCAATTGGTTAGGTTAGATTTCCGTTAAAACTTGATTTAGGGTTGAGCAGAATTTTGGGTCATGTTCAAAGACTGATATCTAGATGATAAAAACTATTGATATATTTCTTGAGTCTATGAACAAGCCAAAAGATTCTACTTTCCAGAAAATCCAGCCTCAAAGGTTTTTATGGTCGGGAAGGCATTCAAATAACTTTTGCAACAAAAGTGGTCAAAACAATAAATACGGGTATATTAGGTCATTATATTGTGAGGGTGAAAACACTAACTTAAATGTGTAATTAAGCTTAGACCTTCTACTGTAGTAAAGTTATATATGTATATTAACCTCACACCAATTTTTAGCCTCTTATTAGTTGTCTAAGTATGGTTAGCAAGGTCAAACATTTTAGTGTGCAATCAGATCCGAATTGGAACAGTTTTGAAGTTGGATTTTATTTGGGGTAGTTGCACATGTAATTAATACTTGGGAATCACAAGGTATTTAATAAACACATAAAAGAGCTTAGATGATTTTTGGTATAATTTATAAAGGTCAGTAAGTATGGTTTTTAAGTTGGTTAAGACACGCTAAAATTCTGCATTTTTGGATAAATTGTAGTTAACTAGTATAATGTGTTAACAAGATGGTTAAGGTTGGGCATGGTGTAGGGGCGACCCATGATGCTTAATAAAACCCTTAGACATCCATCATATGAGTGTTACATGGACTTGAGCTTTTAGCTTGGTCGTGTGTAACACGTTTGTGTTTGTATTGTGTAGCTTGTGTTGATATTGTTTGGAAGCTGCTAGTGCATCAGGTGAGTTTCATAGCCCTTATTTTCTTATGTTTTATTGGGGTGGAAATGATGCAAGTATTTTAGAAATGTTTTTAAGTTACTGTGATTATGTGATTTTATTTAGTGCATGGGCATTTAAGTGGTTATTATATGTTATGTGCTACATGTTGTGAAGTTTCTGTGTGTTCTAATTAGAGGGTAGCGATGCTACCCATTATAATTTTGTGTGTTCCAATTGGAGGGTAGGCTTCTACCAATTTTTGTCTGCTCCGATCGGAGGGTAACGGGGTTACCCATGACTGTATGATGTGGATCGTGCGCACGTTCCGTCCCAATTATGGTTGTTTGGTATGATTGCATGTTAGCTTGTATTGTAGCTAACTTAATTGTCCTACTATGTTCTATTAATCACAGTAATTTGTTTTAAAGTTGGATTGTGTGGCGTAAACCTATGACTCTCACCAACCCTTGTGTTGACGTTTTTTAAGGCATGTATTTTAAGGTAACCATACTTGAGGATGTTGAAGTAAGGAAGAGTGGCTAGTGAGACCGTAGGCTTGCATGCGGAGTCATTCACCTAGAGACTTTATTTATGTCTTTTGAATTGTTTGATACTTGGTTGTTATTTGATTGTTTAGACTTTTGGAGTATGTTTCCTTGTGGTATGACTTTGCTATCTGTTAGTACAAAGCGTGTTAGGGGGTATGAGATAGATATGTATGTTGATTTGTAATTATCAGTAATATAAGAGGTTAATCTGCACAAATGAGTGATAAACCGTTAGCCCTTAACGCAGGGGCGGACCCGCGATTTAAGCTCCGGCGTGAGAGTAAGTTATACATGTTTGTTAAAGAATCAGAAAATGTCAAAGTATATGTGTGTATTAATTATCAGATAGAATGTACCTTGTTAGTAGCCGGAGTGGGTCTCTTGTCGGGCAAAGGTCCACGTGTAATCGTGTCTGCGGACGTGAGTGTTCTTCCGCAGTCCATGTTTGTCCGCGGAGTGCATAACGGTGCGGCCTTTAAATAGTACTCTCGTGTCCGGGCTTTGGATATCCGGAGCGTGACCCTAGTAGGCTTAGTAGTACGGCTATTTGTTGTATTGAGCCTGGCCATATGCCTATACATGAACTAAGCCCAGTAAGCTTGGTGTTCATACTATACGTCATCAAGTCCCCCCAGTCTAGTTTGCTTACTGTACTCGATACAATTATAGCGTGCGAGAGCTTTACTATGGAATAGAGTTAGTGATCAAATTTTCGTTTGTTCCTGCCTTGTCCGCGTCTTTTGCGCCGATTTTGGTAGTTTGTAGTGGTTACGTGGGTTCTTCGTGTACGTTTTTCCTCTACGTGAATTTGACGCCTGGGTCCCACAATCCGCTGTTATCTTCTATCTTTTTTACTTTGCTTTTGTGCGTTGAGTGGGAAGTGTCTTGGCAGTGTCATTATCTACTTTACCTGACTTAAATAAAAACCATGGGTATAAATTGTCGAATCTTGCCCACTGTTTCCTTTTTTCATCTCTTTCACTTTTCCACCATTGTTGACAAACTTTTAAGGTTTTTTAGTTTACACAGCCTCTTCTTTATTCTAAGAAGTTCGTTTTCATTCCGATTAATCTCTTTGCTTCTCTTTTAATTATGGGCAGTAATTTACATCTCAAATGGGTTCTTAACAAGAACACTTGATCTATTTGTGCAAAATATTTTGTTCGGAGGAAGTTCATCCTCAATTGCCAAAAGCCCTGAGGCTACATGCATGAAAGTATAGCTGGTTAAGTTGGTATGTATACCCGATTCTTTGATTATGCCACATACCGTATCCGTTTCCACCTTCTCGTGTTCTCTTCTTACTCACTTCCGCATTCTGTTTTCCCAATTGTTTGTATTTGGATCTGCCAAGGTTTCTCATTTTGAAATCCTGTGTCGCGTTTGTCAATATTAACTTGCATTGAGTATGTTCAGTATTTTCTATTCCACACCAATTATAAGAATGGATGGTATGGTTTACCAAACGTCCAACACGTCGTGTTGCTATTCTAAAAACTTAGATCTCTCGTCAAGAATTGGAATGATCACTTTTTCTGGGTGGATGATTTTGTGTTCCTGCCAATGCCTTGGTTTGGTTGGTTTTGAGGTAAAAACATTGTCAAAGGTGAGCTTCCTGAACCCTCTGAATATAATGTGGAGCATGTTAATACCCTTATTGCTCAAGCCTCTCCGTTCCTTAGGTTCCCGAAAGAATTTCTTTGCTGGGTTGGCATAAGCCGTAATTACCTTTTGAATAAAGATACTTACCCCCCGCTTTGAGTATGAGAACGGAGAGGGTGGGTCTTACTTTCCGTGCATACTTTGATTATATGTCTTTGTTTTTTCTGTTTTTCCTGTTTCCTTTCTCTTTTTCCCTGTTTCCCTTTGCAGAGATGGATTTGAATGCTTTTATTCGTACCGCTGACCCCCGTAAGGTAAGGATTGTCAAAAGACCCCCCAACCTGGTGGGGGGGTGGGGATGACACAGGCTGATGGTGTAATGAGAGGCCTATCATTATGGTGGCTAAACATCGTACCGTAACCCTACTTCCGACCTCGGTGGTTCATCCTTCCGGAGAGTTATCGGCTAGCGTAGAGAGATAATTTGTTGGAGATGCAAGTGTTGGCGATGGTAGAAATGAGGGGGTTGCTTCCGTTGGTGGTCAGGATAATGTTGAACCAATCGTGCCTATCACGGATTCTGTTGAAACTGAAATACCTGGGCACAAACGTACAAAGAAAATAAGGGGTTACCCGAGGGAGTTGAAAGGCTCCTGCCGCTTACCAATCCACCTAAAAGGTTGAGAGCTGATTATGGAACCACTGGTGGTTCCGCTACTGGAGGTAAGTCCCCTAGTGTCCTTAACAGGTTGCTCCAAGATTCTCGATTAATGGTAGAACAGGGTGTCCTAGCTCTTCCTACCTTACCTTTTATTACTTCATTCATGACAGCTTCACCTTTGGAGGAGGGCGGAGACCACACTGACTCCATGACTGGTCCTTCTTTGAGAACTGTAGGTCCCTCTGCAAGGTTCGTAGTCCTATCTGATTCTTGTCATCACTCAGGCGCTAAATCTGTGGATCCTGAGGTTGATTATCTTGTCAGGTATGTTGCTCCGGTGATGACTACAACTACCATTGTAACGGCTTTTGTGTCTAGTGTTGCTACTACAGCCCCCACTGCTATTGATGCTGGAAAGGATAAGGACATGCTAGCTCAGTCCGTTTTTGCAGGTTCTAGTTCATCTGACAGGACGGAGCACACTCTCAGCCTTTTTACAGGGAGGTCAGGCAGTGAGTTTGCCGCTGGGAGCATTCGTGCAGGGGAAAATACAGATGTTAATTTGCAAGAGGTTTATGTTCCCGAGTGGTCTGTGACTAGAGGTTTTGAGCTGAATGACGGACGGTCGTGTGCTAATATGATTGATCATTTTACTCCTCCTGCTTTCTTCAAGACTGTCCGCGGGATGGAACAGTTGAACAATATGTTGCCGAGTTTAATGTGTCTGCTAAATTGCGCAATTTGAGGTTTGGTTTGAGTTCTGAGGTAAGAATGCGTGCTGAATACAATATTTTGGAGAAAAGGAGGTGGAAGTCCCTTGCTGAGGAGAAAGATAATTTGCTGCAACGTTAAAAAAGAAAGGAAAGGAGTTTGAGGATTTAACGGTCTCAGCTATTGACAGGCGAAGGTAGAGTCTAATGGGGTGGCTCGGCTTCTACCGGGTTTCTAGCCACGAGGCTATTGAGGGTTCCGCTCGAGGGTGATGTTGCTTCCGCCAAGGACACAACGGCCTTCTTGTAGCAAGAGTGTGGTTCTTTGAAATAAAGGTGACGAGCCTCGAATCAATTTATTGCTGGAAAAGACCATAAACTTTATGACTTAGGACGCGATCCTACTTCTTCTTGAGGTTTAAGAAGCAAAAGTCTTAGTAATCAGTTAGTTTTCTCTTCTTATATATTATACATATATTTTTTAGGTGCATGAGGGGCGGGGGGGGGGGGGGGGGGGGATGGAGACTTCTTCCACGGATCTCGTGAGAAGCTGGAGATAGTTATGAGGAAGCCATGAAACAACTAGAGGATTTCATGATAACTTATGTCTACTCTTGTATCTAGGTTGGCTGAGATGATGTTGATTTTACCAGGTGTTGTATGCATTTCCAGGAGGAACTTTCATCCGACTTATTAATGCCATTGTGGGACGGAAGTTGGTTGTTAACTCATGGCAATTGAAGCTTAGTGGCCAAATGACTCAACTCTTATTGAATATATGGAAGGCCCTAGGCATTGTTTGGGGCGCTATTGAGAAAGGAATGCAGGAGGGTTGGCCACGGATTGAACATGTAGCAAGCAGGAAGATGTCTAAGTGACTTGAAGCTTATAATCCTTCCGCGGAAGCTGACTTCAATTCTGTCGTGCGCGATCTCCGCGGTTTAGACTTTCCGCTTCTTCTGGGAATTTTTGCTAAGAAGGGATGCTAGAAAAAAAAATACTTTGGGCAGTTATGATCTTCTACATCTTAGATCGATGCCGTGGTATTAGGAATGAACCACCTTTCACCTGTCGTGGGTTAGTAAATGGTTACGTGCATCATAAACAAGACATAAGTTGTTATTAGGAGTCAAGAGTTATCTGCTTTATTGCTCTGGAGACTGTCACCATGGGTGCGGAAGATGGAGAGGACCTTGTTGAGCGTCTTCATCTTCTGAGTGATATGTTTGTTTTATAGATCACCCGTATATACTGCGAAGCATTGGCTATATCTTCTGAAGAACTTCTACGGAGCCCTATGGTTACGGTACTTGTTACACGGCTTTATCTAATTATGGTTATTCGTCCAAATCCTGATCCTTTCCTCTCGGGAAGGATTATGAGAACTCACATTTGACTGGTATGGTCCGGGGAGTTAATTCCGGGTCGCAAAGGGCTGAAGGTATGTTGAAGGTCTCACCACAGTGATGCTGGTGATGTTTTTTCTCAATTGGAGAACAAAGCTAGGGACACCGTTCTTTTTATAATTTCAGGATTTGTGATTCCATGCACGAATCCGGAGATTCTCATGCATTCCGGTGCTCCTTTAACATTTCCACTTTCCGACTTATACCTTTGTATGAAGTCTTATGTGGACTCTCCGTCTCTATGCTTTATGTTATGGAGCACTATTGGGTCTCTGATGCACTTCTTCTGTTGGAGGTAGTTTTTTAGGAATGCTTCTCTTAGATCGTTGTAACTGTCTATTGATTTTGGGGGAAGATCGTCAAACCACACCCGAGCGTTTCCGGTGAGTGTGGAATTAAACATGTGACACCATGTTGGCATGGCCCACCTCTCCGTTTTTGCTGCTGCCTGGAAGATTTTCAAGTGATCTTTAGGATCTTCGCTTCCGTTGTATGTTTTTACATGACTTGGCATTTGCGTTTTTGGGAAGTCGAAGTGACGGATTTGAGACGTGAACAGATCAGTCTCGGCGCATACCTAAGGTTGGGAGAGATCATCATCTTCGGAACTGGAATTTTTTCTTCGTTAATTTAGACTTCCAGTGCCTCCTTACACTGATTGCTTTGCTTCAGAATGATTTTTCTTATTTCCCTTGAGTTTCATGAGGTTATCGGAGTGAGCGATGTGTTTTCTCCGTCCTTGCTTTCCGAGTCTCTTGAACACGGTGTTTCTCTTTTTGCCTTGCTATTGTTGTTCATCTCCTTGGCGATCATTAACCTTTCACGCCTAATTAGTGAATTCACTAGGTTGTGGCGCGGGCTGCGATGCTTCTCTGTCTCCTTGGCAATATTGTCCTGGGGACTCAGAATACGTTGATTCCAGACCGCCCTAGTGCTCTTCTTCCCAGGCATCGACAAAGTCAAAGCCTCGCTTTTATTCTTCAGCTTTCTTTCTTTCTCTGCTCATACTGATTACTTTTGCATGATTGGTAGTGTATCTCATAGTGCTTTTGCAAGAACCCTTCTGAGATATTCAGCCGGATGTAAGTTCTCTTGGAGCCTGGGGGGTTGTTTGTTATTCTCTGCGTATTCACACCATCAGACTTGGGATCGGATAGGGGTAGGTTTGTTTGGTGATTGTCTTGGTGAGTATTTCTTAAGGGAAACGCAGTTATATCGGTCCCACGGATAGCGCCAATTTGTTAGTACAAAAAGCGTGTAGGGGGTGAAGAGATAGAATATGATGTTGATCTTGTACTAATCCAAGTAATGAGATGGTAATCTGCACAAATGAGAGTAAACCGTTAGCCTTACCGCAGGGCGGACCCCGCGATTAAGCTCCGGCGTGAGAGTAAGTATACATGTTTGTCAGAGAATCAGAAAATGTCAGAGTATGTGTGTGTATTAATTATCAGACAGAATGTACCTTTTTGGGGTGTGAAATGACCCCTATTTATAGGCAAGCCCAATACTAGGGTTTCCTAATATTTCGCTTGCGATTGTTAGTAGCCGGAGTGGGTCCCTTGTCGGGCAAGGGTCCACGTGTAATCGTGTCTGCAGACGTGAGTGTTCTTCCGCAGTCCATGTTTGTCAGCGGAGGTGCAACGGGTGCGGCTTTAAAAGGTACTCACGTGCGTCTTTGGAATATCTGGAGCGTGACCCTTGTCAGGCTTAGTAGTCCGGCTATTTGTTGTATTGGGCCTGGGCCCATATGCGTATATTATGAACTAAGCCCAGAAAGCTTGGTGTTCATACTATACGTCATCACTATCGTAATGCAAGACTCCTTTATCTTGTGTTAGATATTGTCATGACACATTGCATCTGATTTGTTTATCTATTTCATTTAGTCCTCTCTATTATTGACACCATTGTGTTGTGATGATATCCATGATGTTACGCCTCGTGTTTCCGCCTAGGCGGGTATGACAGATTGGTATCAGAGCCAATGGTTATAGAGAAGTAGGTGGTTGAGCCTAGACTATAACCTAGGGGTCCTTTATGTAGATGCATTTAGGGCTTAAGTGTTTAATGCTATAACTGCTATGCTTCCCCTCTATTTTTACATAGCTTATATATCTCGTATTTTGCTAAGTTGTCATTTTAGTTATTTTGCCTACCATTATCTGATATGATATGTATTACTTTCTTAGTATTTTAGCTATGTTTTCCCCCACCCGTAAGAAGTCTCGTTGGGGAACCGTTTTCCCAACTGGACTTAAGCGTTATAAGGAACCTCTTGTGGAACCGAAAGAGATAGGATAGTTGATCGTTTGTCGGATGCGCGTAATAGGGCTGGACCCGCAGAGTCGGGTGATTCTTGCGGAGGTAAAGTCAAACCCATGTGAGGCCCAGCATAGGTTTATTCAGTCTTTTACCTTGTCACGTTGTTATTGATTAATTCTTTCTAATATCTGGTATTTTGGAGGCGCTGCGAGACTTTCGTTCCTTTATGTCATTTTTGACTTTATCTTTATATAAGTAAGTAGTTATTTGTTGGAGCATCCTTTATGTGTTATGTGGTAGTGATTTAAGATGTGCAATGTGGTATATGTGCTTATATGTGAGTAATCATTGAGATGTGTAGTCTTGGAAGTAAGTACACGTGTGAAAGGATGCAATCAAACAAAAATATTTATGTTCAAAGTTGAGGAAAAAAGACTTAAAAGATTCCATTGTGGACACTTAATATGGGACGAAGGGAGTACTTGGTAGTGTGAAGTGTGGTAATGTTTGAAATACTGATAAGGATGGTTATATGATCAGGGAATTATTCTCTTAACCTAATGTACGGATGTGTTATGGATAGTTGTGTAGATAGTAAGTTTTCCTTCTATCTAACATTTGCAGATACATATTAGTACTACTATTACTATTATTGAGGTTGTTCGTTTGCTCGATTATTCATTCAGATTCCTAACTCTAAGTGTAGAATCCCTTCATCGTACTTTGTTGTAAGGAGGTCATATCTTCCTATCCGACATCTTGATGAATATTGGTTGTTCGGATCTGCTGCTTTTGGTTATTAGTACATTACACTGGTTTTCCCATAAGTTGACTTCTCGTAGGAATATCAGAATTTTTCCTTTTAAGCACTATTTGTTCGTGACAATTTAGTACTTATATTTACTCCCTTGGTTGTATATCTCTTGGTTTTCGTAACCCGTTGGCGACGTGTTAGTATCGATGCTTTTAGGTTTGCTCTGTTGATCGTTATTTTAGATAAGACCTTACGTTTTCTTTTGGATCTGTAACGTCTTGCATAAGTTTCTCATGTACGAGTTCGTTTGATTTTATTCTGAGTATATGGTTTTTGGTATTTTCTTTCGTTTTCAAACAATAGAATGGTGATAGAGTCTGTCCGATGTTTTAAAATCCCTTTTGGTATTGCGGTGTCCTTTTTTTGAGTATCATATAGTATAATTGATGTCGAATTATTAAAAAACCCTTTTGAAGAATATCTTGGTGATGTTTGGCGAAAATTGTGTTTAAAATGATTATTGTGAATAAAATGTGTTTAAAATGATCGTTGTGAATAGAACATGTTTAAGGGGCCTATACAATTAAGTTATGAAAGTTGTCGTGTGGTTATTAAATTATAAATTTTATTATGAAAAATAGGTTTAAAATGATTCATGAAAGTAAGATGCGATACACCATTCGATAACTATCACTAGATTTTTATAACAACCATGATTAAAATAAATTTTACAAAGATTAGACTTCAGACATTTTTTTTAAATGATTTTTTATATTTAAAAAGACTTTCTTTATTTTAAATTGATTTTTTATAAAAACATTATTTATTTTGACCTTTCGAGTAAAGTCGATAATTGGTATAAGAATTTCCGTCTTTCGTATTGATATTTTTTTGTGTTCATTTGTCGTGGTACGCCTGTTGATTTTCTTTTGGTTGCGCTTTCACTCGGTGCATATACGTATCCTTTCTTTCAAAGGATTCTTATGTCATTTGATCCACGTCTATTTGCATATGTGGAATCTCCTATATGCATACTAGCCTTTGACTCGATATTCGTTTGTTATCCTATTCGATTGTTCGTAACCCTTGGAGTTCGTTGATACCGTTGAGTCGTGGAAGCTTTGATGTGACTGTGGGAATGGACTGGTTGTCCAAGAGGAAGTTTGTGATAGTATGTTATGAGAAGGTGGTTAGAATACCGTTGGAAGGTGATGAGATATTTCGAGTTCATGGGGAACGTACTTTGGGAGCCGCCAAAGCCCTAATGAACGCTAAGGTAGATGAACCTAGGATAAGTGATATACCCGTGGCGCGCGATATTACTGATGTGTTTCCGGAAGATTTGTCGATGACCACCACGACGACAAGTTGAGTTCCGCATAGATTTGGTTCATGGAGCGACGCCAGCCGCGAAGTCTCCATATCGTCTAGCACCCTCGGAAATGCAAGAATTGTCTGAACAACTTCAAGAGTTAGAAGACAAGGGTTTCATATGACCTATTCATTTTCCGTGGGGAGCACCGGTGTTATTCATGAAGAAGAAGGATGGTTCTTTTCGCATGTGTATTGATCATAGGGAGTTGAACAAATTAACTGTTAAAAACCGTTATCCACTCCCTAGGATTGATGACTTGTTTGATCAGTTATGAGGAGCGTGTCCTTTCTTAAAGATAGATTTTCGGTCAGGTTATCATCAGCTACGAGTGCATGAGGATGCCATTCCAAAGACCGCATTTCGAACGAGATACGGACATTTTGAGTCTACGGTTATGCCTTTTGGGTTAACCAATGCACCAACGGTTTTCATGGACTTAATGAACCGGGTTGCTAACTGTGACAACCGAGATTGAGCAGGTTAGTTTATACCATTAGTTATGGCTAAGAGTTCATTATATGTGTCTAAGTGTGTGCTATGTGATTTTATGTTTGCTAAGTGAGTTAAGTATGTGCATGATATCATGTTGAGGTGTATGGGCATCTCATTTTGAGTATGTTTGTGTTAGATTATGAGTATTCCATTTGTTCACGTCTAGTGATAAAGGAAGGGATTGGCGTATTTCATGTAATGCTACGTCAAAAGTTGGATGATTAAGTGATAAGCGTTTATGATGATTGTGACATTTTAGAAATGAAATAAGTGGGTGAAATTTGGAAGTTTGTGGCAAACTTTCTAAAAATAGAAAGTGGTTTGGTGAAACGAAAGTTATTTTTAGAAGGGTTAGTAAGTGGCGTTTAAGTAAAAAGGTTTAATCAAATTAGCTTAGACTTTTGTAAAAACTTAAGGTAATATAGTAAATTAGTTAATTAATAAAAAAATAATAATAATAAAGGAAGGGGGCGGTTTGGTTTAGACGACACAAAAAAGAAAAAAAAGGAAAAGTTTTACTAGATATCAAACTCTAGTTGAATTAGGATTAGGTTAGTATTAATAAAACCTAGACCTCATTTTTTTTCTTCCCTTTTTGTATGTGCCGTGAGTTTCATCTCCCCAAACCCTAGGAAGATCGATTTCATTGCTAAGATTCAAGAAAATCAAGAGTATTGTTTAGGTGCTTGTAATCAAAGGTATATATATATAACCTCTTAATCTTTAATTCATTAACATTAATTTGATGGATTAGGTTTATTTTTTTTATTATTTTTGTCGTTATAAAAAATACAGATCCTAATGATTTTATTAGTGGTGGTAATTATGATTAGGGTTGAATTTGGGTCATAATCATGCAAATTGCATGTTAGGGTTTTCATGAATGTTGAATTTCGGGTGAGCGACTTAGGGCTTGTTTCACGAACGGATTTTCTCATGATGGAGATATGATATTTGAAGAGATCTTTTTTTTAAATTGTAGTACTCTGAGTCTTCTTTCCAGAAAATCCAGCCCCAAGAGTTTTTATGGTCGGGAAGGTTGTCAAATGGTTTTTATAAGATAAGTGTGCAAAAATAGTGAATTTTTTGACGGGTTTCAGTTAGGGTTTTGATTTTTCTAAAAATACCTTAGGACACCTTTTTAAGGGTAATTTTCACGTGGAAAAGTAAGTTATATCATATTGTGTGTGACATTTGATTTATGGTCTAAGTATGGGGTGGTGTTTAAAATGGTCAGCTAACATCAAACTTTTAGGGTGTCTGTTATTAGTCAAATTTTGGATACTTGGTGTTATGATTTTCTAAAGGGTATTTATAAAAGAGTATGAACTTTGGGGGAGTAATTGAGGGTTCATAAGTAATATTTGAAACCTGTGGAATTTTGCCAGAAAATTATTAAGATGTATAAGTGGTGGTTTCGGGTCAAGGTGAGTTAAAATTTTGCTCAAACCAAAAATAAAGTGTGAAATAAAGTGTAAGCTAGTTATGTAAGAATTTAAAAAGGTGCAAATGAGTTTAGAACATTGATAGATCGCTTAGAATCCATCATAGTTGAGGTTACACCTTATTGGAGTGATGACCAAAGTGAAGTTAATATCCATAAGTTTTGTTGTTTAGATCTTTTGTGAAGCTTCTTGGAAACTTTTTGGATTAAGCTAAGCTAAGGTGAGTTTCATAGTCCCACTTTTACTTTGTTTTAAACTTGGGATGGAAATGATGCTAGTATGAAAATGTTTTAATTACTGTGATAATGTGTTTAAAGTGATGCATGGACTTTATGTGGCTATTATATGTTATGTGCTACATGTTGGTGATGTGATACGCTCCATGGCTTAGTGATCAATTGGAGTGGGTTTTATGGTATGCTCTATGGCTTAGTGATCAATTGGAGTAGTTCTGCGATAGAGACGTCTCGTAATCGTGTGAATGTCATTGTTTGGATTGGATTTGATTGATTTGTATGATAGCTTATATGGTAGTCCATTTATTGTCATGCAATGTTTTTATTTATCACAGTAATGATTTAATGGGATTTATATTATATGTATTCTAGCCGTGATTGGATATTCGTTCGTTATCCTATTCGATAGTTCGTAATCCTTAAAATTTATTGATACCGTCGGGTAATGGGAGCTTTGATGTGATTGTGGGAATGGACTAGTTGTCTCAAAATAAGGTTGTAATAGTGTGTCATGAGAAACTGGTTGAAATATCGTTGATAGGTGGTGAGGTACTTAGGGTTCAAGGGGAGCGTACATTAGGAGTAGCCAAAGCTTTAATGAACGCGAAGGTAGATGAACTAAAAGTGGGCGATATTTCTGTTGTGTGGGAGTTTGTTGATGTGTTCCCAGAAGATTTGTCGGGATTACCCACAAGTTGAGTTTCGCATAGATTTAATTTCTGGAGCAACACCGGTAGCAAAGTCTCCATATCGTCTAGCACCCTCGAAAATACAAGAATTGCCTGAACAACTTCAAGAGTTGCAAGACAAAGGTTTCATACGACCTAGTCATTTTCCGTAGGGCGCACCAGTGTCGTTTATTAAGAAGAGAACCATGGAGTTCATTTAAAGTTAGTGTTGGAATTACTGAGGAAGGAGAAGTTGTATGCTAAGTTTACTAAGATTGAGGTAGTGAAGATTTGGGAAGTACCTACGACACCATTCGAGATATGATTATTCTTAGGATTGGCAGGTTACCTACCTACGTTTCATCACAAACTTTTCTAAGATTGTTAAACCCATTACTTCCCTAACTAAAAGGAATCAGAAGTATGAGTGGGGGCGCATAACAAGAAGAGGCTTTCTAGACTTTAAAGAATGAATTGTGTGACGCTTAGATAAATCAAATGTAGTGGTTGATGCGTTGAGTAGAAAGGGAGAGTGAAACTAAGACGAGTAAGAGCAATGTCCATGACTATCCAGTCAGGTGTTAAGGACAAGATATTGGCTACTTCAAGTGAGATGCCCAAGGTAAAGAACGCGCCAGCAGAAATGCTGCATGACATGGACCAACAAATGGAAAAGAGGGCAGATGATGGTTAGTAATTTATGGATTAAATTGTATAGTGAGTATGAGTATGAAATTTGCCACCATTCAGGTAAGATAAATGTGGTAACTGATGTGTTAAGTACGAAGGAACGAGTGAAACCTAGACGTGTTTGAGCAATGGGTATGAGCATTCAGTATGGAGTAAGAGGAATGATACTGGCAGCCTAAAGTGAGGCATTCAAGCAAGAGAACGTAATCGCAGAAAGACTACATAGTTTAGATCAGCAGATGGAAAGGAAAGGAGACAGAAGTTTATACTTTATGGATCGAATATGGGTTTCGTTAGTAGGAGGTGTAAGAATAGTAATTATGGATGAGGCTCATAAGTCCAGGTATTCCGTACATCTTGGAGCGGATAAGATGTATTATGACCTTTGAGATATGTATTGGTGGCCTGGAATGAAGATGGATATTGCTACCTGTGTTAGCGAATGTTTAACTTGTGTAAAGGTGAAGGATGAGCATCAAAGGCCTTCAGGCTTATTACAACAACCAGAGATACCTGAATGGAAGTGGGAAAACATCACCATGGACTTCATCACAAAGTTACCTAGAACAAAGAGTTGGCATGATGCGATATGGGTTGTAGTTGATAGATTGACCAAATCAGCACATTTTTTGGCAATACGTGAAGATTATAGTATGGAGAAATTGATGAGGTTGTACACCGATGAAATTGTCGCGCGTCATGGAGTGCCTATGTCGATTATTTCAGATCGTGATGCACGGTTTACATCACGTCTCTGGCAAACATTTCAGAAAGCCTTAGGAACGCGATTGGATATGAGCATGACTTATCATCATCAGACAGATAGACAGAGTGAGCATATAATTCAGATGTTGGAGGATATAAAGGGCGTGTGTGATAGAATTTGGTGGCAGTTAGGATGTCCACCTACCGTTAGCTGAGTTCTCTTATAACAACAGTTATCACACTAGCATTCAGTGTGCTCTGTTCGAAGTATTATATGTGTGGAGATCGTTTAAGCCCATCTAGGATATGTTTTACATATAATATAAATACGCAACGGAATAATAAAGAACAGTATATTATCAAACAAGGTTTTTCATTCATACGTTTCCATCAAGCCCCAATTCTACCTTGATCAATGGTAGAACATGTTATCTAAACTATAACTAGGAATCAAAGATCCTTGAGGTTAAAACAATCAAACCTAGGCGTTTACAATAAGACTTGATGCCTAGACACACACACACACTTTTAGTCGACTACATTTTCTGGATACTAAAACTATGTGTCTATGATCTCTTTATATAAAGAGATCATGACTTACAAAGGAAGTTAACATAAAGATATAAACAAGTAAATCTTTTAAACATTAAGAAATATCTTTTGTTATCTTTATCTTCTTAAAGAGATATTCTAGAATCTACATAATTCTCCACCGGCTTGTAAAATTCTTTAATAACAATTTTAGTCCTTTTGTTTCATTTTTTTATTTATTTTGTCTCATCAAATCTAGAATCCCAACAATCTTCCCCTATTTGATGATGACAAAACAAACAAAGTCGTGTACGAACTTCATCATAAAGCCAAAGCTTCCCCTGAAGTTGAGATGTAATCATCTCCCTAAATGAAACAAAATCTTCCCCTTAAATCAGACTTCCTTTGTGAACACGGTACACCAAGGATCTATAAGTTGCCAATTGTACCTGTTAACATCTTCTTCCCCTTTTTGTCATAATCCAATAGGGGACTTGTGAATGTAAGCAACTTTGATCTTGACCACTACAAACCAATATCACACTTCTAATCCAAGCCTTCTAACTCCTCAAATTACCCACCATTAAGCACAATAAGAAAAATGAACTTGAGTAATAGAAACTCACACTAGCAGTAGTAATAATGACTAGCAGTAGTAAAAACCTTCACCTTATGTAGCAAATGTAAATGGTTAAACATTTTAACAATAAGCTTCCCCTGAAACCTATATGTTAACCATTTCTTAAATCTTTAATTCTTTAGGCTCTATGTAATGATCACTGATGAAGAAAACTAAGTATAACGAGCTTGATGTAGAAGTAGAACAACCCAAACTTGTATCTTATATCTTGTACTATCCACGTGACTCCAAACTTATAAATAAATCTGTGAAATATAAGTAGATCGTAACCTCTTGACAATTATCCTCATCTTCTATGAGACACCAGACCAAAGTGATAGCAAATGTGAGCATTGAGCACCATAAGTTAGATCACACACCTTTGCTAGATTTGTCAAGTCTTTGTCACATCGTTTCTAAGCACGAACAAGTTATCTTTAAAGTGTAACACACAGTTTAAGATATGATAAGGACACGCATCTAAAAAACTCCACTTCAACTTCAAATAAGTGATAAATAATCCTCTTCGTAACTAATTAACCTGATAAATCTAAAAACGAGCCTTTTAAACGTTTAAGAACATTTAAAATCATAACCTTCTATGTGTGTTATCCGAGATCCAAAATTAAGTGTTACCCGATATCAGATACAACAAGCAGCAATAACATCTTTGAGCAGTACTAAGTGGATAAGCTGGCAGCACAAACTCTCAAAGATACAAAGCAATACTAACTTTCTATACGAGCAACACTAACCAACCTTTTAATCCCAAGTAGTATTAACATACTTGAGATAAAGCTAACAGTATTAACCATTACTGTTAGCAGCATTAACATATACAAGTAGTATTAACACATATCAAACC
>BQNB010015965.1:0-11185 GCA_026074375.1 Tanacetum coccineum
GATGAAAGAGAGAAAGAAAGGGTACCTGGGCTTGCTGAAGAGAGGCCATAGCACCAGCAGTGGTACTACCAGGGGGCGGCTGAGGTAGAGAAAGGTCAGAAGTGAAAGAGCCCATAAGACCACCGATGGCGGCTCCTTGGAGAGAGCTGGTGGCGGTTACAACGGCGGCTTCAACGGCTAAAGATTGATTAGAAAGCCAAACCTTGAAACCACTCTCCAACTCTTTGTACTTTACTTGTAACTCTCGAACTGGATTCTTAATTAATTCCCCCATTCTCTTTATTTCTTTCTTTCCAAATCAATTTGACTGACGGAGAAACAAAAGTTGAAATTGATTATTTTGGATAGGAGGAAGAAGAAAAGGTAAATCAGATACGCCGGCTACCTGTTTTTCTTTACTTTTCTTTTATCTTTTACCCCTCCAACTTACACTCAACTTGAGAGAAAAAAATAATTTGTGATTTGTTAATTTTTAAAGTAAAGTATTTCTTTTTAAAATAAGACTGAAAATATTTAATTTAGAGTAAATTACACCGTTCGTTTATGTGGTTTAGCTGAAATCACTAGTCTCGTACATCAATTTTTTTTTGGCATGACTAATCCTTATAATGAAGTTTGATAACACTGATAGTCCTTATCTTGAACGGTCGTTAAGTAGTGACGTTAAATGGTATAATGGTATTTTACACTTCATCTTCAACTTTTTATTATAGCAAAAATGGTCCTTGTGGTTTGGCCAAATTACAGATTTGGTCCGTCGAATTTCGAAATTGCAAAAACAATCTGTATTTTGAAGGTTTGGTTTCACTTTTGGTTCTTGGTACCCCTCTGTTTTTTTACAAAAACGTCCGTTAAGAAGGGTATTTTAGTCATTTTAGTTCGACCAAGGACCAAAAGTGGAACTAAACCTTCAAAATACAGACTGTTTTTGCAATTCAAAATTCGACAGACCAAATCTGCAATTTGGCCAAACCACAAGGACCATTTTTGCAATTTATTCTATTTTTATTCTTGAATCCGCCTAATTAAACCCTCATCCAACCAAAATTCCAACACGCACACCTAAATTCACACACAACAACAAACATAGAAAAGCCAAAACCCATTTCTTATAGATTGTCATGTGTTGTGTGAGGTAAGAAAACACACAATTTCTACATTTATTTTCTTTCTTTGTTACTTTACATTTTCCCCACCTGTAATCCCACTAGGGGTGAGCATGGTTCGGTTTGGTTCGGTTTTTGTATAAAACCGAAACCGAACCGAAAAATTTCAGTTTTTTATTTTTAGAAACCATTCGGTTTTGGTTTTGTGTTGGTTTGGTTTTTCGGTTGTTGGTTTATTTTCGGTTTGGTTTTTTGGTTTTTTCGGTTTCTATACGGTTTATCGAACTTTGCTTTTACAAAATCGATTTAGAATATATCATAAACCAACACCTTTAAAGCTTTAAAGAAACAATCCAAGCAAGAAAAACAAAAACCACAACAATGACAATAAGAAACAAATGACCATATGAAATATGAAGACTAATTTAATAACATACTTGATGAGAAGGAAAGAGTGGTGATTCTATAGAGAGAGTAGGTTGGATGAACACTTAGAGAGAGAAAGTAAACATATAAATGAAATGCATAAGTGTGTGAAAAAATGAACAACCAACCACCTCTCCAAGGCATGGAAAGGTGTATATTACATGTGGACATGGGCTTGGGCCTTCATGGGTTTGTCCATGGGATTTAGCTAACTAGCCTAGTAAGTTTCCAGAAATTAACTTAACGAGCTAACTACAATTATCTATGGAAGTGACCGACACTTTCGTATTCTTAACAATCTCCTCCTAAAGGAGGTCACTCTATTTTACAAAAACTTAAACCTAGCATACTATGCTTTATCTTTAGTCTTGAGCTCGTAGTCTTTAACTTCTATCATTAACTTGTGATTTGATGTAGTGATCATTGACTTTAGGCTTGAACTTGTTCCTTTATCTTGACTTGAATGTGAAAATGTGATCTTGAACACCTTGAGATCATCAACCAAGCATAATCTCGATTCGCCATCTTGTAAACTTTGCCATCTTGTGAACTTGTGACTTCTTGACCGACATGCTCATACCTTTCTTGATATGTTATCTTGAAAATCTTTAATATTACATCTTTCTTGAGGTTCTTTAACTATAACACTTCGTCACTTCGAGAAAGACGTTCGGTATAAGAGTGACAAAAACTTCTTTGAAATTCTTTGACTTTAATACTTCGTCACTTCAAGAAAGACGTACGGTATCAGAGTAGCGAAAGTCTTGAAACATGTACTTGAGCTTTCATGATGTCTTTATGTTTGTCGGTCGGGTATGAGCATGTGACTATGAATCTTGTGAGTCAGCTGGAATCAGCTGCATTAATCGTCGGGAGTACCTGCAGGTTTAGGTTACTGATAATCAACAGATATGGACGAGAGTATCTTTGTCACTTTGTCGAATACGGTTGCAATAATCACGGTTCCCCGTTAATCAGTATATATACTGCCTGTGATCAGGTAGAATTCCGAGGAATCTCCTTGGCAGGGTTTCGTAGCTGCACTAGCCGTTCTCATTATCGGAGCGTCTCAAAGCAGACAACACGGTATGAGTGAACCAGCAAGACGAAGTCTCACCGATTGAATAGAAAAATCAATTTGAAAATAAATTGACGTGTCACTTGCTAAAGTGTTTTTGTGACACATCGAGAGTGTTAATCATTTCAAAAATTCATCATCAACCGTTAATTCATTTCATGGAACAAGTTTGATTCATATAGAATCGCACCATCGTTACTTTCCAGTTGTCACAAGTTTGATTCGTGTAGAATCGCACAAGTCGCCTACCATGAGCTTGTTTGATGTTGGCTCAAACAGGATTTCCATCTTCACTGTGAATACTTAAGTATCACTAGGATGTTCTGGCAAAATCACAAGGATAATGCGTAAGACTCTTAATATATATCCTGTTATTCACATTGTGTGACTAAGCAAGCATAATTTTGACAAGTGTCCTAATGAGATTTATGGATGATCTCTTTTGGCTTTAGACTCAATAGTGCACTTTGGTTTTAGTGATCGGATGCTGGAGCAGACTGCCACCTTTTCAATATCAACTCCTCGGAGTGAGAAAGTTGATAGAAATGCGTGTAATCTCCTTGAGAAATGAAACAAGAGTCTGTTGAGAGACCTTGAGTGGCTAGGGAGGGTTGTGTATAGCGTCACTGGGTCCATGACAGTCTTCAATGCCAGACAACAGCTTAGTGTTTCCGACAGTTTATGTATTGACCCGGTTTCTGCCTAAGTGTATGAAGGGCTTCTTTCTTTTCACCTTTTATCCTTATAATTCTTTTTAATTCTTGAACCCCTTCAGCGCTTACCGGGACTTCATAACTAGTACCTTGTTGGGCTTGTTCCAGTTCTAGCTCCATCTTAGTCGGCACTTTTCCCAATTCTCACTTTTTCTCCTTTTGTATCATACCTAAGGACTTTTACACTATCTAGTGGATATCTCTGGGCAGATCCCTCCGGTTCTGACTGGATCATGTGATTTGAATACCTATGCCTAATCACCTTATAACTCCATAAATTTAAGAACATGGTCGGTCTTTTGGGTATTCCATTACGATCCTTCCAAAATCATTGAAAAAGTTCAATCAAAGTGTTTGATATAAATATCAAAAGATTTACACTTTGAGAGTTTTTCATTATCACTAAAAGCTCCCCTTTAACATGTGCATCGTAATCGTAGTACATGCTAAGCGTAGAGTGCATTGAGTCCATTTTATATGATCACATTTCAGTACAAGTTAGGTTCATTTTAATCATAGTTTAATCACATTTTCTCCCCTTATCCAAAATGTTAATCCCTTGATATTTTGGATATCAATTGATTAAACGTTCGGGGACAAAATGTTACACAATATCTAATAGGGACATTTTAATGCTCCCCCTCAAATTATGAGGGAATTATATGGTGTTTGAGTATGTTAATTTGAAAAATTTTGAATTTACTAAGAAATTCTTGAAAATTCATACTCAAACACTATATATGCCTAATTTTTAAGTCTACACTACACATTTATATATTTACAGGATTATTATGTACGAGGTTTGACCTGAATGATGAGAACATTATATGATAGAATCATATGGTTCTTTGTAGCAGCCGTAGGCCTCCTTCGTACAATCTCCCACCAACGAACTTTTCTAAGCTCCTCATTAACCTTCTTTCTTTCAAGAAGTTGTTAATCTGATCTTTCTCTGTCCAAGCACTCTTCGGCATTGTTTCAACTTTCTTTCCAAGTTACGAAAGTCTTTGCTTCAAACTTCGAGTATGAAACAGATTCATATACATATGTAACTTGAGCTTGTGTGGTTGGTGATGTCTGTGTTGATGTTGTCTTAGCTTCCTCCTAAACTAGCAATCCTTTCTTGAGTAGATTCAAAACTTTCTTGGAAGCCGCATCAAGCATGTTAATATAAATAATGTCAAAAAAACATTATATATATTTTTTGACCTCTCAACGTTTTGATAATAACAAAATATAAAAACGTTTACAATAAAATTAAACGTTTACAAATTATTAATCATAAAATTCCATTTCTAAGATTAGTGATCACTTAAGGTATGAACAAACAAATCCTTAAGCATGATTAGTGATCAAGAAAATATTTTTCTCTCATCCATTACATTTTTACAAAAGATTTTCACAAAATTAATTATACAAAATATTTTCTAATTAAAAAAAAGTTTATTAAAAACTTAAAATTTGAAATTCAAATTCCCCCCCCCCCCCCAAAACGGAAGCTTCTACACCAGATACAGCATTCCCTACAAAAAGACAAAAAAGAGAGCGGAGTCTAGGTGGCAGCCCCCTTATAGGCCTGGCGGCCCCCTTATATATATGGGACCGCCAGGACCGCCACCATTTACCGTTGGTTTTTCCTGTCTATAAATAATGGTCCACCCCTTGCTGAAAATCATTCCTCTTTGCATGAAATTTTTCAGTTTATTCTTTCTCTCTCTAAAACTTCTTTCTCTCACTAAAACTCTTGATCACTAACATACTTAGATCTTGTTTCAAGTGATCTAATCTCTTCTTCTCATCTCTTCTCTCTCATTCAAATGCAAGAGAAGAACACTCGTATTCGTCAAGAAACGAAGTGTTAATTAGTGATGTCTCCTCTTTTCTTCTAAGTACCAAACCTCTATTGTATTTATCTTGTGTATTTGTGTGATTCGGATATTGTGTAGATCCGATAGTGTAGATCTTGTAAGTGTGTATATCTTGTGAAGTGGTAGATTGGTTCTAGCTAAGATTAGGACTCGACATTTAGTTTAGTATCGAAAAATAACGTAAGCGATGTGTAAACGGTTTTCTCCGCCTAAAGGGAGCTTGTTGACATAGTAAAATCTCGAGTCGGATACTCGGGGAGTGGAGTAGGACGAAGAGGTGCCAAACCACTATAAAATCTTGGTGTCTTGGTTTGGTTGTTTCTTTCCTTATCTCTTTACATTATTATTGTTGTTATCTAATTTTAGTTTAGATAGTTATTGCTTGCTCATATTGTGAATTGGTTAAACATATAACTCGGATCTAAACATTTTTGAAAGTAAATTTTTTAAAACGTAAAACAAACGTGTAAACTATTCAACCCCCCCCCCCTTCTAGTTTCCACAATTGGTATCAGGAGCAAGGTCACTCAAGATTTTTAAAATATACTGTATTTTAAAGCTTGGATCGATCTATGAATTCCGACAAATATCTAGAAGGGCAATCTATGCAAAGACCACCACTCTTTGAAAGCGATAGTTTTATTTATTGGAAAAATAGATTCGAGACATATGTTAAATCAAAAGATCTAGATCTTTGGCATGTTATTACCAATGGTGATTTTCAACCTATTGTACAAAATCTGGAAACCAAATTAGATGAGGTTATCCCTTTTGAAAAACAAACTGATGATCTCAAAAAGAGACTTGCGAAAAATAATGAAGCCAAAATGGTTATTTACAATGCTTTGCCAAGAAAAGAATATGAAAGAATTTTCATGTGTAACACGGCAAAAGAAATTTGGAAAACTTTGTTAATCACCCATCAAGGTAATAGCCAAGTCAAAGATAATAAGATCGACCTTTTGGTTCAACAATATGAACAATTCGTCATTTCCGAAGACGAATCTATAGATAGTGCTTTTGCTAGATTTAATACTATTATTACTAGTCTTAAAGCTCTTGATGAAGGTTATTCTAGTAAGAACTACGTAAGGAAGTTTCTTAGGGCTCTACATCCTAAATGGAGAGCAAAGGTCACGGCGATTGAAGAGTCGAAAGACTTAACGTCACTATCTCTTGATGAACTTATCGGGAACCTCAAAGTTCACGAAATGATCATCAAGAAAGATTCCGAAATAGTCAAAGCAAAAGTTGAAAGGAAATCTATTGCTTTAAAGGCTAAGAAAGAATCTAGTGATGAAGAGTGTTCGACTTCCGGTAGTG
Source organism: Tanacetum coccineum (assembly GCA_026074375.1). Classification (NCBI taxonomy): domain Eukaryota; kingdom Viridiplantae; phylum Streptophyta; class Magnoliopsida; order Asterales; family Asteraceae; genus Tanacetum; species Tanacetum coccineum. Next base: position 6,515 of record BQNB010015965.1, read on the forward strand.
AAGACGAAGAGTACGCCATGGCGGTAAGAGACTTCAAGAAGTTCTTTAAAAGAAGAGGTAGATTCGTGAGACAACCTCGGAACGACAAAAAGACGTTCCAAAGAAGCCGTGATGACAAGAACGGTAAAAGTGATAGAAAATGCTTTAGATGCGGCGACCCGAATCATCTTATTGGAGAATGTCCAAAACCACCGAAAGATAAGAACCAAAGAGCTTTTGTCGGAGGCTCTTGGAGCGATAGCGGTGAAGAAGATGATGAGAAGGTCAAAGATGAAACGTGTCTTGTAGCTCATGCATCAAGTGAGGTATGTTCCGAATCATCTTACTTTAGTGATGAAAACTCATCAATTGATGATATGTGTGCGTTTATCGACTTGTCGCATTAACTTGTCGACCTCCCGTGATAAACCCTTTTGTTGCACTCATTTTTAGTGCAAGATACCCCTAGATCACCCATGTTGAGCCAATCTATGTTTTCACCACCAATCTATATATTTCGTTACACCATTTCACCTTAGCCTACCTTGTAGCTTTATTTTCTTTGTTGTTAAAATCTCTCTGACTACTCAAATCCATGGTTCGGAGGTAATGGGAAACGAAATTTGTAATGCGTTCGGTAGGAGCCAATCAATTAATGATCGTATAAAGACCCCCAATGTATCACCACGTCTCAACGCTGTTTATTCTCAATTGGAGAGTGTGCGCAATAAAATATCGGATGTTTGCATGGGGGCATAATTAAAGATATAAAGTCTTGTAGCATTTTCATATTTATGAATAAAATAGGGTGCAACAAAAAGCCACCATGTGCTAAAAATATAAAGATGGTGCAAAATAAAAAATATAAAAAAATGGAGCTAATAGCCCATTATTTCACCAAGACATCTCAATAAGTATGAGTATGGACCTAGTAATCCCATTATTACACCAGTCTACCGAAACTTATGCAGAAGAGGAGCTAGTAGCCCATTATTGAAGATAAAATTTTTAGACTTTGACTCTTGGACCCATGGGTGGACAGTAGCTAGTTATAACAACCTTAGATTACTATAACTAATTTGTGTTTGCTGCTATTTACTCTTAACAGACACCCCATTAAAATGTGTATCCATGTTTATCCTAACCCTTTAACACCCAATAAACCAATGTGTCAACGCCATGTTGCCTTTGAGACTAGTTTAGAAGACCCAAATTTTCGTTGGTGTAGACTGTGTACTTTCCCACTCCTATGAATAGAATAGATTAGCTAATACTGAGCAGTTAGAGTGATCACCAAAAATGAAACACATGATATGATAATATGAGTGTGATTTGTTTTTTTCCTTTCGTGACGTGCTTGGATTTAGAATTTTTTAGGCATATAGTTATTTATTAAATTCATATCTTTCCTTAAAAAAACCTAGGACTATGTTTTTGAAGAATTTTTTTTTTTTTATTTAGAAAAAGGTTCTAACTTAAGGCAAGTAAGAATACAAGTGGGGAGATATTTGATAACATTAAATATTTAATACTTTTTAGTATCATTTTAATACCCCAAATTACTTGCATTTATTTCACTAAACATATGAAAACAAGATATTTTCTGTTATTTTATGATTTTCAGGAGAAATGCAGGTAATTATCATTTATTAATGAAAAAGGACGTTAAATGTAAATATTTACAAGACATTACGGCGTAAACCTTTTTAAGGTTACGCCGTAACACATCTCATGCAAATTACGTCACTCAAGAAACGATTACGGCGTAATAAATTATTGGTTACACCGTAACCATTACTATGGAAAGAAGATCATGACTAAAATAGCATGACGGTGTAACAATACAACTGGTTACGCCGTAACTACCTGCAAGAAAGAAAGTCAAATGCCGTGATTTATATATATGGCGTTACTTCTCATATTATTTACGCCGTAATCTATTAATTTATGGAGAGAATATATTTGTTTGCTGATTAAGGGTTACGGCGCAACGTGATTTTTTATTACGCCGTAACGAACATTATCTCTTAATGGAATGCCGCGTCAGGAGTGTTACGGCGTGTATTGGGTTACGCCGTAACATATGAGCTATCACATGGACTTATTTGGTGCATACTAATACTAAAGTTTTATTATCCACCCCAAACCTTAGGGGCCAAAGTCGTACAAACGAAAAACTTGCAATACAGTATATATATTATACGAATGAATGATAAAGGAGATATCATTCATTCATTCAGTTGTATCTTTCTGGTGTATGACGAACAAGAGAAGAAAAAGGAAAAGAGCAGCTTGCTTGGCTGCTTAATTCGGGTATATTCGGGGTTTCCCGACACTGGATCCAACTAGAAGATCGAGAGTGCATATTTCAAGCATGATTTGTTACATGATTCCTCAACAAATTACAATTTGATCCAAATAATTATTTTTTAATAATTTTGTTTGGTCTCAGGCATAATTTGATGATGTTTGATAATTTATTATGTTTAATTTTACTCTGTCATTTAATTAACTAATTATTCTTTGGTTAATTATTTTTTTATCTCTTTGGCTGACTATTGTTTCATTAGATATTCCTTGACTTTCGTGTAACCCTGAGTTTTGATAGTACGAGTGGTTTGAACCTAGCTTGCCCCATTAATAGATTATCTTGTCATGATGGGATCTAATGGGTACTAGGGAGGATCACTAACTCCTTACTTGGTGTAGGAACTAACCGGTCACCGCACTTATCACTCAATACTTAAAAAGCACAAGAACTCTTTCAGAGGGGGTTAATAGTCTTGATAGGTTATTTGATATGTTTTAAGAATAGTTGAGATTAATCAATGCAACCTAGATAACCTACCTCCCTGACGATTTGGGAATGATTCAGAATCGCGGGAAGTATAGGATAGACTATATATGCACATTGAGGTCTATCGACTTTAGAAACCACTATTATAACAAGAATTAGACATTGCACTTGAGATCAAGATAATTCAGCCTTGGATATTTAATTAAGTTAAATGGGTTCATCTTCTTAGTAGTTTTTCACTATACCAATTCCTTTGATTGATAAAACCACTTTAATTTCTCTTATTTATTTTCTTACAATTTAATCACTAAAACAGCTTTAAAAACGTAACACTTTGAACTCAGATTTATTTCCACCCTTTAGCTCTTGGGACGACCTCGGATTTACCATAACTACATTATTCATGATCGGGTTCTCTGTTCGTTAGTGCGTTTGTAAGGTGAAACATGTTTTATAAATTTAAAAGTTGGTAAATATATATTTAAAATAAAATGCGCATCAACAAACTTTGTCTTTCAGCTTCTTTCCTAACTTCATCACATACAAGCCGCTTTTCCTAATACCCCTACCTATGACGATTCTGTCCTTAGTGATTTTACTATCATGTTCAGAAAATATATTACTTTACACTTATTATCACATATTTGACCTACACTTAGCAAGTTAAATCTTAAGTTATCTACATGCTCTACATTATCTATATTAAGAGAAGTCTTAGAGATTTCGAACCTTTGCCAATGATGTTTATCGGGAAGATTACTACCAATAACAGACATTACCATCCATTGATGCCTTGTAATTGAGAAGAGCTTAGTCGATGTCCCTGTCATGTGTTTGGAGCATCCGCTATCTTTTATCCATTTGTCGGGCTCCAAATCGATCCTAAGGCATATCTTACTAGATTCATGATCCATGAGACAAGCTTCAGTTTCGTCTTTAGTCTTTTCATCATCTTCTTCACTGCTATCACTCCAAGAACCTCTTACAAATGCTCTTTGGTTCTTGTCTTTCGGTGGTTTTGGACATTCTCCAATAAGATAATTTGGGTCTCCGCATCTAAAACACTTCCTTTCACTTTTGCTGTTTTTGTCATCTCAGTTTCTTTGAAAGGTTTTTTTGTCGTTCCTAGGTTGCCTTACAAATCTTCCTCTTCTTTTGAAGAACTTCTTGAAGTCTCTCACCGCCATGGCATACTCTTCGTTTTTACTTCCGGAAGTTGAACACTTCTCATCACTAGATTCCTTCTTAGCCTTTAAAGCAAGAGATCTCCTTCCTCCTTTAGCTTTGACTATTTCGGAATCTTTCTTGATGATTATTTCATGAAGTTTGAGGTTCCCAATAAGTTCATCAAGATATAGTGATGTTAAGTCTTTCGACTCTTCAATCGCTGTGACTTTTGCTCTCCATTTAGGATGTAGAGCCGTAAGAAATTTCCTAACATAATTCTTGCTAGAATAACCTTCATCAAGAGCTTTTAGACTGGTAATAATAGTATTAAATCTAGCAAAAGCACTATCTATAGATTCGTCTTCAAAAATGACGACTTGTTCATATTGTTGTACCAAAAGGTCGATCTTGTTATCTTTGACTTGGCTATTAACTTGATGGGTGATTAACAAAGTTTTCCAAATTTCTTTTGCGTATTACACATGAAATTTTTTTCATATTCTTTTCTAGGCAAAGCATTGTAAATAACCATTTTAGATTCGTTATTTTTCGCAAGTCTCCTTTTAAGTTCATCACTTTGTTTTTCAAAAGGGATAACCTCATCTAATCTGGTTTTCGGATTTTGTTCAATAGATTGAAAATCCCCGTTAGTAGTAAAATGCCAAAGATCAAGATATTTTAATTTAACAATGTTTTGAATATATTTTTCCAAGAAATAAAACTATCAC
>BQNB010015965.1:11565-55909 GCA_026074375.1 Tanacetum coccineum
ACCTTAACCTCAACCATGCCTCTTACACTAGGCTCGTCCTCCTCCTCGGCTGCAGTCTCAGCCACAACTCTAACACTCGTCCCTCTAGCTCTAAGATCATAAATGCAATACAAGCATCGATATCTGCCTGGATATCAGAATCAACATTAGGCTCGGTGTAAGGCTTATAGCTATCCTTAATATCAATTCCTAAACCAACCTCTATAGGTACATATGGCACATAACCCTCCTCTGAACTAACGTCCAAATCAGTCACGGAATCGGAATCCCTAATCCTCTTAGGTGGTGGTAAAAGGTCAACACGTACGGGAGATAGAGCTCCATGTACGGGTAAAGCTATAGACACTGATGTAGTGGGGGACCTACATCTCTTGCAAGATGGCCCCGCAGAAGTAGCAGTCGGTGAATCACAAGGAGAATCTGATAAGGCATAATCTGATGGGGAATCTCTCAAAGAAGAATCAGATGAAGTCTCTAATGAAGAGTCTGACAGAGAATCTCGTGATGAGTCATCTGGGGTGAAATGATCTAATGAAGAGGAATCTGATGGGTATCTCGATGCAAGTCGATGGGTAGGTAATGATCTAACACTCTTCCTAGCAGTCCACATCTTAAGTACCCAATTAAGCTAGGTACGATAAGGCCGACCAACAGGAATCGACTGACTAGGCAAAACAAGGATAGTTAGTCGGCGGGGTAATCCGGGTAGTGCAGGTAAAATCTAATGAATAGGTGATGGCGGTGGTGATGAGCGTGCTGCTACTCGACTCCTCCACCGAGCAACAATGACCTCATACGGGTCCTGGGATGGTGGTGTATCAGGGTGTCACTGTCAGATGCATCAGTGCAAATGAATGGTGAAGTGTACTGAATAGTGGGAGCAATAGGTAGTATAGTGGGTACAATGGGTGAAATAGTAGGTGTATCAGTGGGTATCAGTGGGTATCAGTAGAGTGTCATCATGAGTGACGGGCAAATCAATAGTAGGTGTAGTGGGTGGGATGGTAGTAAGGATTATGCCAAACAAGATAACTCGAGCAGTAGACGTCCCCATGCTCTCCTCTGACGAGTTCGATGAAATCGAGATGACAGAAAAAGCCATGACCTGCACAAGCAACAAATCATATAAATCCCTTTATATCAACCATGCATTATGCAGGGGAAAACTGAATAGATATAATACAAGGTAAAATACATTATGCAAATTATATAAAGCGATACGAAATTATCGGTTATGTAAAATAATAACATATTCATTATTATTTACGTAAGACAAGATGGGATCATGTAAGGGCACAATTAGTTCACGTAGGGATCGCATACTGGTTATAGACTAGACCTAGTTAAACTACCTGGTTCTTTATAACCTTGGCTCTTGATACCAATCTATCACACCCCCAAACGGGGCCTGGACTGATAACGTGTCCGGGGGTGTGACGTTATGCATATCTCAAGTACAAAGCATAGAAAATGACCTCTAAGGGGTACGTTTTAGAAAAAGCATCACTCGTTGCATAAGTAAAAGATAATAAAGTTTAATAAACCATTCCAATGTTAAAACATAGCGGAAGCATTATTTAAGGATAACGAAAGCAGTATTTAAGTTTTAAATAAAAGAGCAACGAGCAACAAAATGATAGTCTTGAAAGTGGTTGAAGTCACATAGCAGAAATACTTCAAGTAGCACATCATGGTAAGTCCAGCTAAGCACCTAAGAAAAACATGCTTTAAACGTCAAAAAAATTATTCAGTGAATCCATAGGTTTAATTCAAACGTAGTTATAGTGGACCATAAGATTTCAAAACGTATGCGATAGTTATAACAGATACAACTTCGCACAAAAAGGTATTTACGTTGCGCTAAGCTCATGACACCGAAGCTCAATTTACGTTGCATATAATATGCCAAATTGAAATTTCTGCCCTACAGGTATCTGACCAAGATCACCTAACAAAGTTCGACATGGTATATATCCGTTTAATCGGGTGCCCCGTGGATAGTAAGCGCTACTTACCCGGATAAGGATAATTAGTCCAATTAGATCTATTTATAACGCTCGCGCTCACTTAACCAGCACTCGGTTAGAGGTAATTAACGGTTCATGATATTTTGGGCAAAATAGTGGTCTAACACGACTTAAGAAATATAGGCTTCGGTTTAGATTCAGAATGATAGACAAATACTAACAATGCATATGTGTTTATTGGAAATATTTTAGTTAATTTTCTTTTTAAAATTAAACGTTAGTGATCGTTTCGTGGTTGAAACGTTTTACTAAATAAAGTATATAGAAATATTAAGTATATAATACTATACATAAATATCCAAGTAAAGTATATACATATTGTTTGGCTTTCTACCCATCCCCGTATAACTAGTTAAAATACTTTAACATAAACGTTTTCTAATATTTTCTAAGTATAAAGATTTTATAAAAATTTTGGCATGACCCGTTCGTGTTTACACATGTTCCAAAGTCGTAGACTTTACTAAATACCATTCAATCGAAGAAGAACGCAACATGTCTTATGGAAATCGAATCACAAGAGGTATATCCAAACTCATCTATTTCTAATCTTCATGAATTGCAAAAAGATAATGAGGAACTTTTATATTTTTGCAAAGATTTTGTTAATGCAATTCAAAGACTTTTTAAAGAAAGACGTTCTCTTAAAAATTAACAAATTAAACTATATAACAAAATCAATGAACTTGAACTTAAAGTAAGGAAACTTACTAAGTCTAAAGAGGTGATTGAACCATGTCTAAAATGTTAGTTTCTCTCACAAAAGATTGACTCTTTAGAAGGTAATGTTTCTAAACTTCAAGAAGAAGCATTGAGCTTTTCAAAATATAAGAAGAGTAGTATTTTGGATGACATGTTATGTCATCAAAAATTGTCCCAAGATAAGGAAGGTCTTGGATTTTCAAAAGCTAAGAAAACCACTTCTGAGAATCGAAGAAAACCAATCATGTTTGTAAAAGAGAGTCAAAACGGTGATTTGTCAAATGCTCATCTTAAAGCCATTGTTCCTCAAACTTATTTTGCAAACACCCGAGGTACTCAATTACCCATTGTAAGAAGTGAAACCAAAAAACAATTTTACAAACCGGTTTCACACAATGGACTTGGATACACTAAAACTCGAGTCGATCATAGACCACTCTTACCATCACCTAATATGAGACCTACAACCTCATACAATCAAAAACATTTATCTCAAAATAACCAATCTTCATTAAGAAGAAACTTTTTCAAGAACCTATCATCAATACAACTCATCCTAAAGGAAAGATAACTCCTACCCAAACCAAATATTTCTTACACCACAAAACCCTCAAAACTTTGGATCAAGATTTCAAAACTAAAGAAATTTTCAAAACAACCCTTGGTCTATGTTTTCAAGGTTTGGTCTTGATACATTTAGTGTCTTACTTCAAGACCCAAGAATGTATAACTTGGGAGTGTTTTATGCTAACACCAATGAACCCAACCATCATTGGGGACCAAGTTTTTGAGTTATATGAATGTTAGGAGTATAGTAATCTTTGAGGAAAGACAAAGCATCAGTGGCGGATCTTTATCACGTGGCCTAGAAATAAAGTGTCAACTACTAGGGTTTTAGAGTTGTTACACTTAGATTTGTTTGGTCCATCACCCATTGAAAGTTATGAAGGTAACTTCTATACTTTGATGATCATTGATGATCACTCAAACTACACTTGGGTTGTATTTGTAGAGTCTAAGGATGATGTCTTAGAAAGGTTTAAAATATTGTGTAAAAGGCTTAAAAACCTACATGATTGTTTATTGTTTCAATTATAACAATCATAGTAGTGAATTTGATAAAATGCAATTTGGAAGCTTTTGTGAACAACATGGAATGTCTTATAACTTGTCGAGCCCGATCACCTCTTAATCGAATGAGATTGTTGAAAGAACACATCGCTAGTTAAGAAAGACGAGTCGTGCTGTGTTAGACGAGCAATCCATTCCATAAAAGTTTGGGTGTCATGCACTAGATATGGAAACATACATCTTTAATAGGGTTTGTATTAGAAAATTCATTAATAAAACATCCTACGAAATTCTTAGAAATAGAAAGCCGTCATTGGAATATCTAAGAGGCTAGAGGTCATCCAATAGACAAGTCATTGGTGAGATGAATGAGAGAACACTTAGGTCTAAGACAAAACAAGCTTAGGATTTTCGCATGACATTTTTCAAAGTCCAAATTGCACGAGTCTAGTTGAGGTTGTTCATAGTTGACATGCACCATAGGATTTTAATTCGAGTAAGGTTTTAAGAGAAAGGGCAGAAGTTGTTTGTATGACCTTTAGATATATATACTTGTGCTCTTAGAGCTTATGTGCTTACGTGCTATGTGATAAGACTTATGTGAAAGGCATGGAAGTTAAGAAACATTGTTGTCTTAATGAGATGATGTATAGATGTCAATGCATTATTCAAACTATGGTTGATATTATCTTGGATTCTACATGTCAAACCTATGTGCTATGAACAAGAAATTTGATCTACATCTTGTCAATATTGTGGTAATCTTCTCCTCACATATTTAAATGTGTGAAATCGACTTACTCGTAACATTGCATACTATATTCCCCATGATAGACATGAAAGATTAAATAGACAAATTCATTGACAAAATCACTTTGGATCGTAACTCACCCTTGTGATGAAGATGTTGTATTTGTGTTAACTTGTTCATTTTATGTGTTAATTGCATGCTATGTGTATTAAGGTAGAGAATAAAAAAAAAGAACTTTATGCAAACATACAAACTACTCATGTAGTTAAAGAGAATTCTTTCAAACTTAAACTCGGTATGGTATTGCATAACTGATGACATCAAATAACGTCACTTTTATAGCATCATTTATCCTAGTTAAATTGCTTGTTCTATATTATTTTATGCATGAATTGGTACTTAATTGCTTATATTTGTTATTTGCAGTAAATATCGAGCAATTGGCGAAGTTTAACTAAAAGGCGCGCATTTTGGAGCTTAAACGAAGAAATCAAGAATCTGTTATTCTGACAACCAATACGCCGTATCCATCAAGGAAGATACGGCGTATCTGCGCCTGAACTTCACAAGAAACCACGAAGACTTGAAGAGTAATACGTCGTATCCAGAAGAAGACATACGCCGTATCCACTGGCGGTTCATAAAAGATTCTGGAAGATATTTATCGTGGTCCCCACTCTAAGAAAACCTCAATACGGCGTATTGACCGAATTCTAGAGGCTATAAATACCAAGACCTAAATACGATATAGTGTGCAATTTATATACCGAAGACTGAGTAGAAGGCATTAACCACCAGGTTTGACTTTTAGAAGAAAAGAGAAGCTATGAAGGTCTCGCAACGCCATTCAATCCATAGGAAAACCCTTGTAAATTCTTATACTCTAAATACGCGTTCGGTTTTTGGTATCATTCATTAACTTGGTTAGGTTACCTTAATTGTTCGTCTATGATATTTGTATTCGTTACAATGGTTATTGGCTAATACCTTTAGGTATTAGCCATGTTTATGATAATTTAATGTTTGGGTTATGTTTATCTTGATTGCTTCTTATAAGTTGTGTGTTGATTATGTTTATCACTTCATATTCGTTTATGTTTGATTATGTGGTTTAATTTATCATTCAATTGGATCTAGTGAGATGGACCAAGTAATCTAGGTTTGGGATAAAACTGCATATAGATTATATGTGACTATGGAACTATAGGACTACAAATTTAACTCTCTGGTGTTCCCCCGGTTATAAAGGGTGATATACCAAAGTGGTAACTTAGGAATTACAAATGCATCCCACGACCTTGCTTGGATCACTACGAACCATAAACTACCAGCATATATAATTCGATTGAACATAAATGGGTAAAGTCTCGATGAGCTAGGTTTCAATATTCACCTGTATTGTCTCCTAGATAGATTATAATCAGCCAAGATTGCTTTATGCGGATGTGGTTAATTGTGACAAAATTGCCATGTCTAGGTTTTAGGAAGAAGTACTGCCTAAATCTAGAAATGATATATCAACAACGAGATAAGACAGTCATTGCACTTATAAAATAAAACCTACGTTTTATTATATTATATATGTTTAATACGTTTTCCTTATAATAGGCTTGACCGCTTCTCTATCTTCTAAATATCAGCTTGTGTGTGTTAATCGCCCAATCTCAGTCTAGGTAAACCTAAACTCGTGCCAGTCTCTCAGGCCACCCCCCCTTTTTGCATTAGTTTTAGGTTTAAGTTAGGTATAACATACAATAGATTAGGACTAACATAAGTAACTAAAATACTGATAGAACTAGGAATTAACTCTCTCGCTCATAGTGATCGACGCCCTACTTACTAACGAATCTATAACTGATCGGGTACACTTCCCGTTAGTATTGTTCTAGGTATAGTCGGCAAAATATAAATAGTAAAACTTGATAAAAAAATACCTACGCACAACAACACATTAAGTTTTTGGTGCCGTTGCCGGAGAGTGAATTGTTTAATTCTTATTTTTATTAGTATTTTTAGTTTAGATCTAACATAACTTAGATTAGTGTAAAATTTTGTATAATTCTGTATCTTATTTGTTTAATTCGGTAGATTAGTTTGCATTGTATAATTTTGTATATTTATTTTTTCTGCATTGTTTTTCTTTTTTTGTTACTGTACTGGTCGAACAACCAATATGGCGTATTCCCTACATTGAATACGACATGTCAACCTTTCAAAACCAATATACCGAATTTCGTTCAACGGATCAATACAGCATATTCCGTCAATTGAATACGGCGTATAGATCATCTGATACAACAACAGGTTTAAATTTGAGTATTCTGGGTTTGGAGTTTAAAATTTTCTATACACCTTTTTCCAAACTAATTCTGCTGACAAATTTTTAGATCTTTTCAGTAGATAAAATGAAGGTAATTAAGAAATAACCCGAACTCCTATGGATGTTCGAGATCGAGGATGACTTGTTCACTTGTGATACACCTTTTGGGATGACTTTTAATGAATTCAACCAATTAAGTGGAATGAATGACGATTTGTTTACTTAGGAAGTGGAAATTCTTGGGGTTTCTTATCCCTCACATGGTGAACAACAATGTGATAGCCTTGGAAACTATGATGATCTGGATGTTTATGAACCACAAGTGTGTTATGATGAGAATGAAGGAATTTATGCTGAAGAAGTGATTTTTGTTAACAAGAGGTTGGTAAGGCTCATGGACGTGACTATCGAGAAATGGTTGGATTTGATGTACGGTGATTATAGGATAGTTGATAGGTAAGGAAGAATTGATTTCTAAGTGGTTGATTCGAAGTTACAAGAAACAATTTAATGAATATATGGAGATAATGAAAAACTGAATGACACATGGAATTAATGCTAATATGGAATATGTTAGCCTCAATTTATTGAGTCGAACAAGGAAGTTCGGTCACTCTACGATGGAGCTTCGGTCTTTAATTAGTTAATGTTGTAATAGGAAAGTATCAAGAATCGGGCTCGATAGTTAATCTAATATTGTATATGTTTCGGGTTTAATCCCAAGCAAAACCCGAGCCCAGGTCCTTGTCAAATATCCCGAACGTCACTTTATGTGTCAGGGTATATAAGTAACTTTTCCTCCTAGGAAAAGTTAGTTGATTTCATAATAAACATTTCACTTTTCTATTTTCTCTCCCATCTCACTCTCTCTCTTCTTTCTCTCTCTAGGAAATCATCTCACTCTCTTTCTATATTTCTTGATCTAGATCCGTGTATGATATGAAGTGTAAGTGTTAAAGGGATCCTACATATACTATCTAATCATAAACCCTAACTTAATTTCATCTTTAATCATCAAAACCCATCATAATGTCGACCCCAAAGTTTGCTGAAACTCACAATTTGGTTGCGTTCTTGGAAAAACCCAAAGAGAGTAATGGGTTTGACGGCATTATTGATTTTCTAAGTGCAAGTTCTATCAAGTATGCGTTAACGGTTAATCCTACAGTATATGAATCATGCATTCAATAGTTCTAGGCAACTGCTAAGGCTAAGACAGTTAATGGGGAGCGTCAGATACAAGCCCTAGTAGATAAGAAGAATGTGATCATCACTGAGAAGAGTGTGAGAAGTGATCTTAGCTTATAAGATGTTGAAGGGACTGAATGTCTGCCAAATGATGTAATTTTTGAACAGCTCACACTCATGAGGTATGAAAATCTTACACAAAATCTTACATTCTCTAAAGCTTATTTTTCATCCCAATGGAAATTTCTTATCCATACCATACTGCAATGCCTTAGTGCTAAGACTATAGCCTAGAATGAATTTAGTAGCACTATGGCATCTGCTATCATCTGTCTTGCTACAAACCAAAAATTTAACTTTTCCAAGTACATTTTTGATAATATGATGAAGAACTTGGAGGGTGGGGTTAAATTTATTATGTATCCAAGGTTTGTGCATGTGTTCCTGGATAAACAAGTTGAAGGAATTTAAAATAAGGGGAGAAAATGTAATTAAAATATGATCTAATCGACTCAATATGCTGAACAGTAAGAAAAGGTTTTATGGTTTGATCTTATACCCAACAACATCTTAATTTCACGACGATTCTAAAGTCATAAGGTGGTTAGGTTAGGAATCAATCCTATGAATCCAACCAAAACAACACAAAGATCACCCAAGGATAATCTAAAGTTAGAAATAGCAGTCCTTAGGTATGATTGGAGATGAATGTATATATGGGAATAATACCGATTAAGACTTAAGTTAACACTAGAACAATCACAACAAGGTGTTAGTAATGACGTCTTGGTAAGCATTGAAGGCGTTGAAGAATGAAAGAAATGTATGGATAAAGGGTCTAAACAAAGAATCCATCACACAACTTAAGGTAGAAACCCTGTGACAATACATATGCGTACCGAATCCACAAGTTGATTGCTAGACATTGAAAACGACATCATGGTACCCAGTTATGCAATCACAACCCTTCCCAGCCATTCTGGGCTTCCTCTCAACAAAAACTTAGTTTGAGAGTGATAGGATATGGGATGATGCGTTTCTCATTTTGTCACCGAGATACATCACGTTATCTATTGACATCTCATTCCGAGATGTTGATATTGAATAGGTGCAAACTGCTCTAGCCTTCCAGAAGTACTAAAACCAAAATGCACTAATTTCGAGTCTAGAGCCAAGAGAAAATCAAAATCTCTCCGTTAGAAACATTCCATTTCAAACCACTGTTGAAACATCATCAGGTACAACAGCTGTTATCAGATCCCATACGCAATATCATTGTGATATTGCCAGAACAAGTCCGAGTGATACTATAAGTATTCAACAAATGAAGATGGAAACATGTGCTTGAGTCAACAACAAACAAGCTCTGTAGGTGAACTATTGCGAGATTATATATGAATCAAACTTGTGACAACTGACATTCATTGGTCTAGTAAATGAATTGACGTTGATGAATATTGATAAAAACATGAAACTCTCGAGTGTTACAAAAACACTAAACGAGTGACACGTCGATTGATTTTTCAAATCAATTTTCCTCGGGTTTTATCACAACGAAACATGCAGGTCAAACGGTTGGTAACGACAACCTCAATCCCAATCAAGATGCTCATTCTACGAAGACATAGCTATCTAGAAAGCTCAGATTTAAAAGACAAGACTTCTGCTAACTCTGATTTTGAAGCTTTCAAGATAATCAAAAAGTATGACACATGTTGGTCAAATCATAAGATCGCAAAAGGATAGACGATAAAGACAATGACAAAAGGCTCAAGTCAAGATCACATCAAAGCATGAAGGAACAAGCTTATAAACAAACAACGAAGACAAAGACCAGAACACTACGAGCTTAAATGACAAAAGCAATCATGCTCACTGATCTCATGAAGGATGTCACTCAACGAACCCACTTTCGGGGGAGATTGTTAGCCTCAATTTTATTGAGTCAATAAAGGAAGCTCGTTCCCGTGTTCAAGACCTCACTTCGGGGGAGATTGTTAGCCTCAATTTATTGAGTCGAACAAGGAAGTTTGGTCACTCTACGATGGAGCTTCGGTCTTTAATTAGTTAATGTTGTAATAGGAAAGTATCGGGAATCGGGTTCGATAGTTAATCTAATATTGTATATGTTTCGGGTTTAATCCCAAGCAAAACCCGAGCCTGGGTCCTAGTTAAATATCCCGCGCGTCATTTAACGGGACAGGGTAGATAAACTCTTTTCTATTTAGAAAAGAGCAAGTTGTTCAAAATATCTAAAAATATTTTTTCACTTTCTCTCACAATTCTCTCTCTTCTTTCTCTCTCTAGAACGACTCTTTCTTTCTCCTTTCTAGTTCCGATTTCGTGATCGATTGTATGAAGTGAAGTGTTATCGGGATCCTACAGAATACGACCCATCCAATGTTGATTTTGCCGAATGGATTACTTCAAAGTTTCGTAACCATTCAAATATGGATTGGTACACGAAAAATGCATTATGGATGTATTGGATTAGAGGGGATGATGAAGAGGTACTTACTGACAATGAGCTTTCTGGTCTTAAAGAGACATACGTAAATGAAGAAGATGAAATTGATGAAATATTTAGGATTGAAACTAACATATTCGACTTCAAAACACCTCTGTGCAAGGCATTCAATGAGTTCAATTATCTCCTTAAGATTGATACAGATTTGCTTACTCATGATATTCTTGGATTCAAAACATATAAAGAATACAAAAATGCATGGATCCATGAATGGTATGAAGACGTGCCATGGGTTCCTGAAGAACCATGGTTGGAGAATGGAGTACCTTATAAAATAGTTGACCACTATTGCGTACCGTTTCATTTTAAAAGTGGACATGTAGAGTGGCCCACTTGTAATTCGAATGATGATGGATATTGTGACGAATGAGACCTACCAAGAATGATTTAGAATGAAAATATGGTCTACTTCCAAGATTATGAATGGTATGGGGGACTTGAGGATGGTGAATTAAAGGATAAAGCCTTAATGAAAAAGGTCAAATTTGAATATCTCGAGACCCTTGTTCATTTTATGCCGAGTAGGAGGATTTTGAGCATGCCAATCACATAAGAACCAATGCTAACTATAACCCTTATCTTGATATTTCTCAAATATTTAATTGCCGTGCAGAAAAGAGCAATGAAGAGGCAATTAAAGATGAAAGGGAACCAATAAACGATTATGGCGTCGGAGACTCAGATGACCACTTGGTCTCAAACAATGCAGTTGACTATGGTAATGAGGAAGAAGAGTAATACAAAGAAGGAAGGTGAGAATTGCTTAGGAATCCTCGCGAAATTCCGCCAACGTGCAAAATTGAAAGGTTTAAGGTGATCAAGTACTCATTTGGACCAGCGGAAGAGTTTGTTGCTATCAAAGAATGTGGGTACGATGATTGGATGAGAACCGAAGAGGATGCATGTCTCGCCTACCATGATATCTTCACCAAAATAAATGAAGGGTGGTTCGTGACAAGGGCGGAGTGAAGAGCTAAAGACAAGTCTAACTTAAAGACTTTGCTGTAAACAAAAAGTGATTTCCGGGAGACAACCCAGAATGTATTTTTTTATCAAGCCTGGCTTTCCAGACTGCCAATACGGCATATCCAACCTCAATGGATATAGCGTATTGACTATCTGGACGTTATCCAGTCTTAAATTTTCTGCACTTTTTAAACATTATTGTCAGTGCAGTCTATATGGCGTATTCATTAAATGAATACAACGTATTAGGCGACTGACTTGTATTTAGATACTTTTTACAAGTCTCAATACGGCGTATCCTGGTTTTTGGATACGGCATATCGACTTCCTGTATCGTTTTAGATTTTTTTTGTTTACTAACCAACCGAATACCGGAGATAGAATTTGCAATTGTTTTCTTATGTTTTATAAAGGACCTTCTAAACGAAAAGATGAATTTGGCGGAATGCTTATATTCTGGAATTCTATTTGTGTTGTACTCATGCTGGTATTCAGACGCATTTACAACACATAATCTTGCTCATAAACGCAACATAGAGGATCATACCGAGCAAATCCCAGAAGAGTTTCTTGTTTTAATTCTTTTAAATTCTCCTTTTTAATGTTATATTTATACAACAAGGGTGTTGTATATTTCAAGTGGGGGGAGGAGAATTAGAACGCTTACTTGTCCATATTTTTACAAATAATATGCCTAATTTATATCATAATTTTTAAAAAAATTAACATATTTTTTATTGAAATTATTAGTTACATGACCCGCACAAATAACGTCACTTTTATAGCATCATTTATCTCAGTTAAATTGCTCATTCTATATTATTTTATGCATGAATTGGTACTTAATTGCTTATATTTGTTATTTGCAGTAAATATCGAGCAATTGGTGAAGTTTAACTAAAAGGCGCGCATTTTGGAGCTTAAACGAAGCAATTAAGAATTTGTTGTTCTGACAACCAATACGCCGTATCCATCAAGGAAGACACGATGTATTTGCGCCTGAACTTCACAAGAAACCATAAAGACTTGAAGAGTAATACGCTGTATCCAGACGAAGACATACGCCGTATCCACTAGCGGTTCATGAAAGATTCTGGAAGATATTTGTGACAACTTACATTTTTAGGTCATTTTACGTCAATAAACTCAAAACTATTTACCTTGAAACTTTACGTATTTACTTTTACGTGTAACCGTTAAGTTAAATCGCGTAAACTGAAAAACAACTTTAAACATAAACCGGCATTTTAAAAATATAAGTTTATGTTAAATATGTGTGTTAGCCTTATTTTCCATAAGTCAAACAAGAATGTTTACGGTCATCTTTGTTTAGATTAAGTCTTGTAATGTAATAGGCTAGTCGAGATTAACAGGCTTATACGTTAAGCTAATATTGTTCGTGTTTTGGGCTCAAAGCCCAAGATAAGCCAAGCCCGGCCCAAGTAGTAAGCCCACACACCACTTATGGCTCAAGGGTATAAATAGGACCCTCTCCACACATGGAAAGGTTGTTGGTTACCATTTCTTACATTTGTATGTGTGTGTAATCATCCACCACTCCTCTCTTTCTCTCTAATCTAATCTTCCATCTTTGTTTCTCTCTAGTTTCTCTCTCTACTTTTCTTTACTTTTTGCTTATTTGGTATTGCTTATTTTGTGATATGGATTAAGTTTTGGGATAACATGTGGTATCAAGAGCCTCGGGTGGGTTTAGTGGCTTCGTTGTGGTTATATTTATAGCTTATTGGTTCGGCTTATTGGCTTAGTTCATATTCGAACTTATTATACACACGGTTTAATTTTCTTTCTTAGTTTCTCACTTTGGGCTTCATATCTCATCTTTTTTTTTGAGATGGTGATAGAAAAACTTACATCACAAACTGCTACTTCATAACTCAACATCACGTGTCTCTTTTTATATCATTTTTTTCTATTATTGTTGTTTAGGAATCAACAATATTTGTTGTTTCCTTATATCAAATTGTCTCTTTTTTTATATATAACGAAAACAAAAATCATTTCAACTTTTCTTTCACGTTTTTTTTCTCTTTAGTTTGGTTGTTCTTTTTTTTCTCTTATAAGATTTGTCTCTCTTATTCTCACAACATATTTCAGCTTATTTTCTGGTTTTAGCTTTTATTTTCGAGTCAAAAAGCTCTCCTTATTGTAGCTTATTCCATGGGCTTACAAGCTTATTTTAGCTTAGTTATTAGCTTATTAGTAGTTCTTTTTGTGGCTTATTTCATTAAGTAGACAGCTTATTTTTTGAGCTTATTTGAAGTTCAAATTCTTGGCTTATTCCTTCGGTAAACAAGCTTATTTTAGCTTTATTAATTGCTTATCTTGTGGTCCACACGGTTTGTGCAAAAGACAACAATCAAGGATGTTGGTTTTTGTTGTTTTATGTTACAAAGACGACATATAGTACATTATATGTTTTTGTTGTTTTGTGGAGGCGATTAAAAGACATTTGATGAAGGCGAATAAAACATCAAAAGTGAAGGCGAGTTAATCTCAAACTGTGGAAGCGATTTAATCTTTCTGTGGAAGACGATTTAATCCGTTGTATAAGGCGAATTAATCTTCAAGGGATAGGCGAATTAATCCACAAGTGAGAGGCGAAATAATCCAATGGTGAAGGCGAATTAATCCAAATACTTAAGGCGAGTTAAACGGTTAGTCTAAGGCAAAGTAAACTACACGTTTCGAGTTCATTTTGACTTGTTTCAGTTTTTTGGTTTCGAGTTACGGTTGATCATGGGTCTTCTAACCCATATCATTACGATCGTGATCCTTTTTCGATCATCGTGGTGTGCTCATTTTTTACCGACGATAACCGTACCATTCCGCGAGAAAGAAACTAGAATCGTTACCATTTCATATCTTGAAACGAAGAAGAAATGAATTTGGATGGAAAAGTTTTATTTATTATACAAAATTTGTTTTTGTCACATGCAGTCCTTGAACTCAAGTACCATTTCAAAGTTTGACCTTGGCTTGTCTAATTAACCCTCTTTGTTGAAACAACTTTACACCGTTAGTCCTTCGTGAACCAAATTTCACCATTAGTCCTTTTTTAGCATCATTCGTTAACAAAAGCTCAAGTACTTCAACAAAAACAATTATTCATTCATGGTTTCTTCTTGATTTAGTAAAATCCCGTAAAAGTCGATTCTTTTCTCAGTTTAAATAATAGATTTGTAAAATCCCGTGAACGTTAATTGACTTCACTCAAACAACTCAATCACTTTACCTACTTATGATCCGATATCCATTCACAACATTAAAATGTTAAATACCAATAACAATTTGCCAACTCAAACATCAAGTGTTCTTTACAATGACACAGTTTCTTCGTGTTTAACTTCTAAAGTTCAAGAGAAGACACAACTTTCAAAAAGTAGATGCATGAACAGTCTTAGAGAAATTAAGTCACAATTTAAGCACAAACTATGGAACCTTCAGCACAACAACTCATGTATTTATTCTCTCTAACTCCAGTACGCGCGCACTTATCACGGTATCTCAACACCCAATCCTCTCTCAAGGTAAGAATTCTCTGTGAAGCATTTTGTTTATTTGAAGACATGAATTATGTAACCATACAAAGAGTATATGAAAGTGTGGTTCAAACCCATCAAGAGACGGTCCTATGTCATGTTTTGACACAAAGATGATGCATACCATTGATAGGATGTTGTTCCAGGTAAAAAATGGGTTTATATGTGTATGAAGGTGAGGGAGTTTCGAGCACAGTTCTGTACGCTTAACTCACTACGAACATATCTGCGATCTCTCTCCTGTCTATGCCTACCGACCATACATAGAGGTCTACAACTACACTCCTTCATGACTGCTCAGCACAAGATACACTCTGTGCTAGATACAACAACTTTAAGAATGACACTTTACATTGCGAGCTCCACTAAATCGAAACTACGACACTGCATTCGAGATCTGAAGCATACCTGATACTTACAGTTGTCTCTCTCCATTCTCCTCAAGTATCGGCACACCAAAGCTAAGTATCACTGACGCTGCAAACGTTACACGTAGACCCTAGACTGGCCACAGTCTAGTAA
Organism: Tanacetum coccineum; assembly: GCA_026074375.1. Lineage (NCBI taxonomy): Eukaryota > Viridiplantae > Streptophyta > Magnoliopsida > Asterales > Asteraceae > Tanacetum > Tanacetum coccineum. The sequence goes on from BQNB010015965.1 coordinate 27,200, forward strand.
CACGCTTACAGAGACAACTCAAATAAACAACAAGCTATATCCAGCGACTACACTAGTGTAACAAAATGATGTCAAATATTGCAAACACATATTCCTCTTCATCTCTCTACACAAAGTTAGGTATAACCCACCTCACACCTCCAACTAGTCCAAACCATCTACTCATCTTCAATCACACTGGCGTCTATACTAAGTGCTATTCTACACACATACTCTATTCTCATTCACATACGTTACTATACCAACTCATGCTCTCACACATAGCGACAGCGACCAAACACCTCCTACCACCCACAGCAAAACACGTGGTCACTGTCTACTTCAAGTCCGATGATGCTCTTACAGCAGCTGACAACTACCCTAACGGCTCCACATACACTTGGAGATAAAAGTCTGCAAGGGAAACATGATATATAGTTATCTCGATCTAGAGTCATAGATTTTCTCATGTAGTTTATATTTTCATGCGCTCAACGTACATCGCGTTAAAATACTCTACGCGCACACAAGCACACATCGTCTATAGCGTCACTTCTCTTTGTGACGTCTAGGTAAGACACCAAGAACAGATCAAATCTAGTCATATAGGAACACAGTATACATACGACCAACACTCTCAAGACGTGGTTTTACTAAACGAGTAAGACTACACGAGTTCTAATCTACTATCTCAGAGGAAAGTGCATCAATTTCTGATTCACGAGAATCTCAATTCACACTGGAGAGAGTGATCGCGAGTTAACTGCTGATGGGGAATATACTCATTGCAAAATAAAGCTATCTTTAATGCTAGTAAGTCGTAGAGCATTACTGAGGAGCACAAGAGAGGATCATTAAGACATGAGAGTCAAACATATTAATAAAGCGGGTTCTTTTTCACACAACCGAATGAGGCGGTACCATAATATTTTCTCACCCTAAATATATTACACATCACACATTGTATGACATCGCGTACACAAAACGTACCGAGCGATTGAGGAGAGCAAAGTCACTATTACCAATACAATAATATCAAAACATGTTTATAGTTGTACTATCAAACATATGTAGATAACTATACATAGTTATTAATACACAGATTAAAGTCTCTTCATATGGTGTTTGACAGTGTGATTGACAGTAAGTGGACATATCACATCAGGAGCACGCTCCACAAGAATGTCATGATGTGCATTTTCTAATATTCGACTATCTGTGTGTTTTCTTAGTTATTTTGAGTTTGACAAATTTAGTAGTTACTTTTATTATGACATATGTATATCGTTGTCATTCTGAGATCATAACACGATACATAGAGCTAGGTTGGATACATTATTGGTAGTTGTATGATTTATTCCTATTCTGGGATTAGTAGGACACATTTGTATAGAAATTTAATTGTGAGTGGATTGAGTGAGATTAGATGTAGAAACATCTTATTAGTCACTGGAGTACTAACATAATTAGATTTAGGTTGGGGGTGTGACAACTAGATCATCACTTGGATTCTGTGGTGTGGATATATTGTGCTAATTGTCAGAATTACAGGGAGCTGGCTCTAACACGCCTATAACATCTACAATATGCAAGGAACTCCGTTGTAACTGTAGTGTATGAGTGGGGAATGACACTCATATAACTTCTGGATCAAGACATCTCTGCAAGGAGTATACGCACAGAATTAATTCATCACATTAGTACAATAGGGTATGGTATAATGTATGTACTAGCAGGTATTACATAACTTCGAGACGGCAACTATATGTGAACTATGGCTCAATGAGACGCTGTGAACACACTTCCAAGAGCACGAAATGTACACACAAGTACCACATTTGCTACAATAGTTAATAGACACGGGTGGTGGTTGAGTTTGATTGCGAGAGAGACACTAATATCTAGAGAGTCGTCTCTTGCGACAACAGTTGGTTACGTATAGTGTGTGTGGATATAGATAGCAGAGAAGTAGAGTTCTATGTGGACATAGATGTGCACCGGGTGGAGCGTATAGACACAGTCAGGGATCTAGAGAGGTAGCTATTATATCAGTTGATCTGAGCGTAGATGATTTGGAGTATTGATTAGCATGGTCTGAGTTGTGATTTTGAGATTTTGATTGATTTTAAGGTTCATTAATAGACTCTGATAATGTACGAGAGATGGAAGTGGAGGAGTAGGGTATGCGGGCTGACACGGATGTGGGGAATGTATTTGGTTGAGATTGGTTTGTGAGTAAGATTTGTTTTATTCGGCTAGTAATCATTTTTGAGATCTTGTGATTACCACGATTAGATTGTGATGGGAGGGATGAGATTGCATTCACTTGGTGTGTTGTTGCAATTGATATACATTCTTGTCGTTCTGACAATCTATGAGGATGATCTCTGGTGGTCACCATACTGCTCTAAGTTGTGTATTTTTGCAGTCACGTATGTGTACTATGAGGACCGTTTTTTACACAGATTTGTATATTTAGGGTGTAGTGCATTGTATGTCTTTTGGCGTTAGGTGAGACACACTTAGCACTGTGGTAGTCTGGTCGGTGTTCTCTCTTGCGGTGTGGGTAAAGTTTGGCAGTGAGTGGTGTTATGTATTTGTTTTTGGGTTTTGTTCTTCAGCGTTATACTCTTGTTTCACTGATTAGGTCAGTACGTGTATGTAGTTGAAATTGTGTGGGAGGTGGTGATTGGGACACAGGACGTGACGTTGCTGACTTCTATAGAGGAGTATGTACAGGTCACTCTCGGGGATGATGGGATTGAGGGGGGTCAGTACTGGTTTAGGGAACATGTTGCGTGAGCGACATTTTGTATAACGTGTAGGTGATACATTAGCCAGAGATATGAGATTGTGTCGGGTTGTGCACACGTGCCTACACGTTCGTTGTTATGGGATGAATATAGAACTTCACTATCTTTTCGTAAATGTGTACTCACTCAGAACAAACTTTTGTTGTTTTAGTTAGAGAACTGGATAGAGGTTGTTGTTGGTAATGGATTAGAAGTGGGGGGGTGTGAGCAGTATACGACATTATTACAAATCGGCAACGGATAAATATGAGTGTGATGGTGGGGTGGTGGTTATATTGTGATTAATATTAGATAGATTTTTTTGAGGTTTGAATTTGAGGAGTATTTTGTATATGTGTTAGGGGTTGTGATTATGGTTGGTGGCATGTATTGGTGTGTAAGTGGAAGTAGATATTTGTGATATGAGTTATTGGTTTAATAGGAAATTGTGGTTAAGTTTGTAATAGGGATGTTATTATTGTGATTATGGTTGATGATTATGAATGTGTAGTTGATGAGTGTTTACTAAAGTTGTGTATATTCAAAAGCGTGAGAGTGATGAAGGTTTTGCTAGAAAGTTCCAAGAAGAATGGGAAAATGTTGAGGAGAGAAATAGATTGGCTGAAGAAGAAGCAACAAATGAAGCTCTTATTAAAAACTTTGATGAAATCAAGGCAAGAATTAAGGCAGACATAATTCTTGCTGAGAAGCTTCAAGAGCAAGAAAGAGAGCAGTTCACAATTGAAGAAAGAGCAAAGTTCCTTCATGATACAATTGCTGCTCAGAGAAAATTCCTTGCTAAACAAAGATCTGAAGCTATTAGAAACAGACCTCCACCAGAATCAATTAAGAAATCAGATGATGACCCTACCTAAAGCATGTGGGGAAACTTCAAACATTCTGGAGTTGAAAGTAAGAAGGTTTTAAGACATCGAAAAAAAAAAAAAAAGGGCAATATTTGAAAAGATAAAAAAGGTCAGATGATGAATGCATTGCAATTTGTCTGTTGAAGATGATAAACTGATCACAAAAATGAATAAGACAAGACACACAAGATCTATCCCACATAGAACGAGATAACCACATCTAGCGACAGGAATTCTAAAGTTGAAGATAGTCACTGAGACACTCCACTGGATATGGATCATGAACAACAACGTCGCGACACACACATCACAAACAAGCAGCACACAAGTCACGTCTCGAGATGTACTTGACAATAGCTCCAGATGAGGACAAGGAAGTAGACTATGAAATTCTTGACAAGAAGTATCCAATCATTGACTGGAAGACTGAGTGTCTCAGCACTAAACCACATTTTGATGAATCTAAAAGATTAGAAGAGATCAATCTGAATGTGGTAACAAGAAGCAATGGTCAAAAGAGATACTTCAGCACATTGATGATAGTGCTTTCAGTGTTTGACAGAGAAGACTTGGATGCTGTATATAAACTGGTGATGGACATATATCAAGATAAAATTCCTGAAGGTTTTGATAAAGTTATTTTGGGAGATTTGATTGTAATGTTCAATCCAGATGAACAAGATGAGTTTTGGAACTCAAAGCATGAATGGAAAGTAATCAGTTAGAAGCTGCACAGTTCCCTCACGACGTACACACATTTGATGACCTGAAGAAGGTTATCATTCACTATGTTAATAGAGAAGAAGTATCTTTTAAAGAAGTAAATAGTGGTGGCAAATGCTAAAGCTAAAATAGGAGTCCTGAAGAAGAAAGTACTAATGCCTTGGAAATTAGATACGATTCTAATCAAGAAGTACTTGCTGATATCGAACAAAAGATGAAGACTGATGGAATTGAGAAGGGATTGAGTGTTGGCTAACAACCACACAACAAATGGGTTATCATACACCAATGCATAAAAGTCATAAAATTGGCTAGTCCACAAGCAAACGGCTGTTGGGGTAAAGACTTCCAAATCCGTTTTATGGTTAAACAATTTACTCAAATTGTAGGGTACTCAACTCACCTTGCTTCTTGGTGAAGAGTTGGCTAGTCCAAGATCAACAGTTCTTGGTAAAGACTACTCAAATCTGTTGATAGCTGATAGTTTGCTAAAAACTATATGGTTTATCAATGCACCATGTTATGGCAATGAAGCATTGGCTAGTCCAAACACAAACGGTATTTGGTAAAGACAAATCAAATCCGTTGATGGTTGACAGTTTACCAAAAACTGTATGGTAATTAACTCACCATATTCTTAGAATAAAGAGTTATCTATCCCAGAGCAAACGGCTACTGGTAAAGGAACATCAAATCCGTTGATGGCTGGTAGTTTGCCAAAAACTACAAAGCAAAAAAAAACTTAGTTGGATTGCCCAGTTAACAAAGATGTTGCTGGTGAGCGTGAAAAGAAAGTTGCCAAACTGCTGAAAGGTCAAGGTTGCTGCTTAAAGAAGGATAGAGAGTACAAGATTAAGAACAAGATAACGAATGTTCGGATACATCCTCTTGCATTAAAAGATCGTTAAGGATTGATGAAACATGGAAATAAAATAGTTTAAACATTCATGTTTATAGGGAGGATGTAGGATTAAATGTTATTCCATAACTTATTACCAACAGTACAATAGTTCAGTACTGTCAGTTATACATAGTACCGACAGTACAAAGTAGTTATGTACTGTTAGTTATTAGTATCCCACCCCCCCCCCCGTTAGAAGAAAGATAGTTTGTACCGTTGAGAAGGATATTTAAAAGAGTATTTATGAGAAATTATATAATAGATTGTAAGCCTTTTTAGGGTTATCCTTATTCAATATTAAAGGAACCCTAGGCATAGTTAGAGATAACAGTTGAACACAAGATCATACAGAACATACAATATCATAGTTAGCAATCTGTACTCCTCAAGAACACTTTAATAAAGTTGTTATTCAGTTGTTCATTATTCTTCTTAGTACCTGTGTTAAGATTCCGTATTAACACATAGTATTCATAGTCATTGTTTCTACATAGTCGTGTGTATTTATACATCTTGGCTATCATCCTTTATAGGCTGCAAAGATCCAATCAGTTAACCTGGACCTTCAAGATCCAATCCTCCTCTTGCTCTTAAAGAGAGAGAAACTTGTCTCCAGGATTCAGGCAAGGCTCTAAGAAAACACATATTCACTTCTTCTTGTTCAGGTTTGATTTTCAAACTGTTCATCTGAGTCAGCATCTTTTGCATCCTTTCATAGCATTTATCCAGCCCTTCTTCTGATGTCATCTTGAATTCAGCAAATGCTTGCTTTAACATTGTCTTCTGGAGTTTTCTAGACTCTTCATTCGATCCAAACTTGGCTTTTATGGCATCCCAGATGTCTTTAGCATCAATCATGTGATTAAAATCACTCATGTGTTCATCTGGAAGTGCAGAGATCAGAGTGGATCGAGCTTTAGATTCTCTCTGAAGAACCAAGTACTCATCAGCAGAAACAGGATCCCGATACACTATTTTTCCATTGGAGTCAGTAGTGGTTGGTCTTGCATGGTTTCCTTTCATAACTACATTCCAGCATTGAAGATCAGTACTACTGATGTAGTTTTGCATCTTCATTGCCCAAACATCATATTCACCTACTTTAAGATAGGGGAACTTTGCTGTGTTATTAACAGTGGTGACTTGAGGTAAGGTATGGTTGACAACTTCCCCCGAAGGGCCTGTTTCAATAGTCATGATGAGACGAAAGGGAGTTTTTGAGAGATTGATTAGGGTTAGGGTTTATGACTGAAAATCTTCTTATCCAGAGACTCTTAACAGGCTCTGATACCACTTGTGAGATCCCAGTAATAGATCTTTCTAGCCTGTTAAGGGTGGTAGATAACTTTTACAAGTAAATCTACAAGAGAGGCTCTTGGTTGAATACCAAGCTATATGCGGAATCTATAACTTGATAATAAGAAGAATGATAACAGAGATAATAAGAAAGAAACAGATCACTATTGATCAATACATTAAAAATCCTAACTATTGGAATGTGTTTTTGAGATCTAGACGTGTCCATTCCACATTGCCGTGGGTTTCTTATATACTAGTGAAACCCTAGCGGCCCAATCTATCTTAACGGGTTTTTACTGATATGCATTATCACTTCCTAACATTTCTCATGCATATCCTAACTAACTATTACAAAATTGCGTTATCAGCAGAAATAATATTACTATCAGCAGAAATGAACTATATCAGCAGAAATGACTTAGTCAGCAGAAATGACTTAGTCAGCAAAAATGATATATCCTAACAGAGATTACTAGTTTCTTTTCCTTTTCCCTTTCTCTTTCTCTTTATTCGTTTATTCGAATACTTTTAAGAACATTGGGGATAATGTTCAAAATAAGTGTAGGGGAGGAAATAAATCTTAGAAACTATTCCTTTAATTACATTTGCTTTGTTCTTAAAATGATGTGTAATATACTGAAATATAGCATAGAAGGTAATTTTGACCCAAATTTAAATTTTTTTATGGCACATACCAATGAAAACTAAGTATTATTAGCGTCTCATAGATAGGAAATATATAACAAAGAGAGGATATCAATGATAGAATGGCGGAGATGTTTGGCCTTCTTAAAGAACTCACAACAAGTAGAGCTCCAGAAAAAGTACTAGTAAGAGAAGAGGCTAGACACCCCATAACTAAGCACGTTAATTCCATCTCCCTTATTAGAATAAAGGAAGGAAAGGTAGTCGATAAAAACGTTATGGAGCCTAACGATTCTGATGTAGCAAAACCTATTGAGGTGATTGATAGGAAGGAATAAACTAAAGGTGGGGCTGATGATGAGACAGTTAGGAATGCAAAGAAGGAACTCGAAGAATAACTAGTAAAGATGCCTAAGTCACAAGAAGGAACTCAAAGAATAACTAGTGAAGATGCCTAGGTCACAATCCGTAGGATATTACCTTAAACATGAAATTAATAAGAAGTTAATTGAGGGACTCATAGGAAAGCAAAGGTTCAATGACTCAATGCTGGCGGTGCAATTAGGAAAAATAGATAATGAAACCTATGATTCATTACCTGTAGGACCCATACATAAGGCTATCCTCAAGAAAAAGATAACAAAAAATAGGTTATAGGGGGAGATTTTGTGATTCCATGTAACATAGGAGGATTAAAATACATCGATGCCTTAGTCGACCAAGGATCCGATGTGAACATCATGCCCCTCTCTATCTATAATAGACTAACCAACGAAAAGCTAGAAGAGACTAACATTAGGCTCTCCCTAGCTAGTCAGTCACACATTTACCCCTTAGGAATAGCCAGGGATATGTTAGTTGAGATAGCCGGTTTTATATACCCCGTAGATTTCGTGATCCTAGATATCAAAGAAGATAAGAAAAGTTCCTTCATACTAGGAACACCAATTTTAACAACAGCTAAGGCCGAAATTAAGTTCGACAAAGAGATAATAACCTTTAAATCTGGCAAGAATAAATAAAATTTCATAAGATCCCTGAATTCCTTTGTAAAATTGAGGAAGAAATAGAGGATGGCATAGATCCTGTTACCCCCGCTAGCACTGTAAGCAAGCTTATCTTAGAATGAGAGGAAAGAATCAAACTCCACTAAGAGAAAGAGAAGGAGTTTAACCAATGGAGAAGTAAGGTGTTTAACGATGGACGTTCCGTACTCAGAAATGAAGGTTGTGAAGTGAGTAACGAAAGAGGAGTCATGTAAGGACGTGTGACTCCGAGTCTAGCTACAAGACTCGTAAAATAAAGAAAAACGCTTTTTGGGAGGCAACCCAATCTTTTATTTTCCCGCATCTTAGTAGTGTCTTGTGTCATGTTTGTTAGAGTCATATGTTTGTGCTAATAACTTTCATGGTTTATGTTGATCCCACTTTAGTAGATCGAATTCCTTAAGCTTGTTTAAGGATTAGTTATATTAGATAAATCTAACACAACTATAGTAGAAACTTTGTTTGAATGTATTAAAGATTATGCGTAATCTAATCTTTATTATTAAGAAGAATTATCAATGAAACAATAATTCAATGAACATACAATTCAACAAATAAGCTCCAATATTATTAATGATAATAATATGAATACTCTCAAAGTATTAGGGTTACAAGTACCTTGAAGCTAAGAATTATACGACTAAGATTGATTTTTGGTTTTGGTTCTGGTTTGGTACATCAAACTCTATGCCCTAGGACCTCCTTTTATACACCAAGGAGTCCTAGTCGGCTTACAATACTTTCCTAAGTATCCATAATCTTTTCTATAAACAACTAATACATATCATATAAGCGATACTAACTACCAACATTAACTTGATATTCACTAGCAGTAGTAACTTCAAGCATATTTTCACTAGCAGCATTAACTTTAGCTGAGCAGTCTTAACTTTGTACTAGCAGTAGTAACTACTTAGCATATTTTCTTTGAAGTTCATCAGCAGCACTAATATTCACTAGCAGTACTAACTGTGTACTAGCAGTAGTAAACACTTAGCATATTTTCTTTGAAGTCTCTGAGTAGTACTAACTCCAGCTAAGCAGTATTAACACAAACATGAGCAACAGTAATTCTAACAGCATCAAGAAGACTTTTAATCCCAACAATCCTCCCCTAAACTTGATATTCTTCTTCAAAATCATCAAGTTTCTTCATTTAAAGCTTCATCAACATCAGGAGGATGCTTCCAAACACTTCTTTACTTCTTAAGCTATTTTATGATGAATTTAAGAAGCTAATAAGCCATTTTACTTTCATAATCAATATTAAGCTTCTTTTCCAACATCATTGAAAGTGTAAGTGATGCAAGGGGATACTTCTTCTCTACCAACATGTAAATCTACATATGTTGCATCCTAAAGGAATGTACTCCACAGGAGTCATACAACTTCCAATCCAACACTTTGTATGCTTGTTGATTCCTCCATACATTATCTTCTACATGTGGTTCAAACATTATTTTTAAATCACCCTATAACAACAAATCGAAGTCTTCCACTGGCTTTGTTGACTCATATTTAGCTCTTACCAACTTGTACAAATCTTCCAAATCTTCCCTGTCAAAACTTTTAAGCATTTGACTAAAGAACATGTACATTTGAGACTTTCTATCAGCTCTCATTATTTGATAATTACTTTTTCTTCATTCTTTATAAATCTTCCAGCCAATAATACTTGGAGACTTAATAGCCAAAGGTATAGCATCAATTGCTACTTCTTCTTCATCTGGAATGATTTTCATTAACTGTTTAAGCTCTGCTGTTTCTTTGTCATCTTCCACCTTTTGCTTCTTTGTAATCTCTTGTATCAGCTCTGTTCCTGCTCTCTTTTCTTTGCCTTCCACCAACTCTGTTCTAAAGTCTTCAAATGTATTTACCCTTTTGAATGCTCTGTCAAACATCTGTTGGATAGAATCAAACTCTTTTAACTTTAAATCTTTGAGCTTTGGTATGTGTGTAATTACACATACCTTTTACCTAATAAATCAACCCTAAACGACCAAAAACGCACATAAAATGCCATAAATATGCTTGTTTTTGTGTTTGTACTGTACAGGTACTGAATATTCACTAAAGGACAAAAACATAGCCAAACCGGACAAAACCGAGCACGGAGTGGAAAAGCGTGGAAAAGCCAAAGTCAAGACGAAGTCAAAGTCAACCCCGGGATATGGCGTTGGAAAGGGCATCGAAAACCGAACCCGAAAACCTAAATTGCTAAAAGTGGGCCCACCTATACCCACCTAATGGGCCCGGGTCAGCCCATTAAGTCATATTATGAAGACCTTATAGCCCAAGTTTTTAACATAAGCCCATTTCTTTTATTAAACTAAACCGGCCCAAATTTCCCATTATAAAACCCACGGCCCAAAACAGTGATATACAAGCCCAATACCCCATAATATAACTTTAAGGGCCATTTCTGTCAAGCCCCTAAAGTTATACACCAAAAGGACTAGCTTTGCAAAACCATACATAACAATGGAGGACTATTTTTGCCAAATCCCTATTCTATATTTTCCAAAGGGACCTACGGTTGTTTTAAACTACTATAACATTGAGGGGGCTTGTTTTGCAACCTTTCCAAACATATACCTGCCCCAATTTAAAAACCCAATATAAACCCTAACCCCTTTTACCCGCCAAAAACTAACCCCGTTACTGTACATCTCTTTCCCCACTTCACGTGCTACTGTTCCCTCACCCCTGCAACACTCCAAAAACATCACCATCTCACCCCTCCTTAACCCCACACCTACAACAGTCCAAATTCCAAGCTGGAAATCCTATGGCGTACCATTAGACACAAAGAATCAAGGGCCACAATGATAGAACTTGGGGACAAAGGCAATTGAAGGGCTAGGATGAAATTTGAATTACTTTTAGGAACTTAGAAAACTTGTAGTAACAATGTAATAGTAACAAGGAAATTAAAGACAGAATTTAGAACTTAACCAAACTTATTCATTAACTATAAAAATAAGAGTACAAGGCTAAAAAAACATAAGCTGTAAAGTAGTAAAGTGTTCTTCCTTTAACTTACAAGCTAGCCTATTTTTACTAAAAATACTTAAGTCTTGGCTTCTTGGACTTTTGTCTTCTTCTTGATTGTGTTTCTTTGCTGAGGCAGAAACTAGTATGTGTTTGTTGTGTTAGTAACATCCCAAAATCATCTTGGCCATTCATCTTGAGTGGTGCCCAATCCAAGTCATCATGACCATTGATTTTTCTTGCCCAATGAACATCAAAGGGATTGCCTTTGACTTTTGTTGACTTTGGCTTTTCCATGCTTTTCCACTCTGTGCTTGGTTTTGTCCGTTTTTGCTTGATTTTTCGTCCTTTTCTCGAATATTCGTTTCCTGCACAAAATAAGTGAAAACATATAAATACAATGGATTTTTGGTACGTTTTGGGTCATTAAAGTCCGATTTTAATGGTGAAAGGTATGTGTAATTAAACGCATACCAGGGTGTTTGGCATAACTTTGAAAACGGGTCAAAAATGGTATTAACCCACTTTGGGTCACCAAACCAATTTTAATTACCTCTTTTGAGTTATTTCATGCAGTATTTACAAGTTTTCAAAGTTAAAATGAAAATTTAAGTCACTTACTATAGTTGTTTAAATCTGTGGTAGAAAAAATAGATTTCTATGTTTGCATTGAGTAAGCTTTCTTAACCAAGATTCTTAGTGTTATTTAGTGTTCTTTTAAGTGTATGAATGCAGTAGGATAGTTCCTTTTAAATTACTTTTGTTTTGCCATTGTCTGCCAAGATTTTGTTAAGTCCATTTCTTTTTACTTTTCAAATCCCATTTTTCACAATTAAAGTGAGTTATAATAGTTTTTAAGTCTTGAAATTTGGAGCACAACCTCATTTGAGGCTGTTCTTAATCTGTTTATCCTTGGTTTTCATTTTCAAGCTTATTTTATAGCTTATTTCTAAGTCTGCCTTTTGCCATATTGTCTTTTTAAGAAAACTAAAAAGTGTAAATTTGTGTTAACCATGCTTTTCATTAGACTTTTTCTTGGCCTATAATTGTTTCAAACTCTATTTTTATTACTGTTTTAGATAGCCCTTAAGCTACACTTTAAGTTCATATAAGCCTTTTTGCCATAATGTTCTATTTTAGAGCTTAATTTTAAGCTCCAAGGTGCCCTCATAGGCTGTTTGTATGCAGTTTTTGCCCATAGTGCTTATTGATTAATTTAGCTTCTCTGCTTATTTTGCTTAGAATAGCTTATTAGGTTTAGTTGCCCTTTTGTTTTGCTTATTTCCTCATTTTCTTTTGCTTATGTTGCTTTAAAAAGCATAGCAGTTAGCTTGATTAGCCCCTAGCTTATTTGCTTTTTCAGCTTATCTGCCTTAGTTTTTGTGCTTATTTGTGTTCATTTTGCTTATTAGGGATAAGACATTATCTGTTTTTGCTTATTTCATTCTCCCATTTGCTTATTTGTCATGAAAAAGCCCAACAATTTGACTTATATAAGACATAGAAGAAAAAAAAAGAGTTGAATCTGCCTTTTCTTTTTGCTTATTTTGTGCTTAATTCAAGTGTTCACAAAAAGTTGTTTTTTTTAATTTTTGTTGTTTTAGCTTAATTTACAGGTTTTTAAAAAAAAAGTTTTTATAAAAAGAGAGAGGCCCAGGCTCGAACCTGGACCTCCCCTTTTATACCCCGCGCCCCTAACACACACCCCATAACCAATTATGCTACAATAGCTCATCTGCTATTGTTTGCACACATTATAACTTTATACCTTTTTTGCCCAATAAGCCTATAAGTTCTTTTTGCTTTTTTTCTCGGCTTATTCAAATAAACCTGGAACCATTTTGTATTTTTCATAGATTCCCCGCCACTTTAGCTACTTTTTGTATTTTTTTTAGATTTTTATAAAATCGTTTAGTATTTTTTATAATTTATTTTCTTTAAAATCGTTTTTAATTCATAATAAATTATTAAAAAGTCAAAAAAATATAAATCTTTTTTTTAAAATTTTCTTTTATCGTTTAGGTCCTAGGAAAAATAAATTCGCTTTCGTAGGGTTAATTTTTTAGAAATTCGTTTTTTAAAGAACGGGATCGAATCCCGTTCTCGTTTTCTTCGCGTTTTTAGCCTTAAACACCTCCGTTTTTGATATAGTTTTCTTTATTCTTACTTTTTAGTCATTTAAGATTTATTAAAAGTTAAAAAATCACTTTAGGATTAAAATTGTAATAATTAGGTTTTTAAGTCGTGTTTTTACGTTCTCGTTTTCATTTTTAAGTTTAAATCCTTTCTAGCTTTCGTTTTTAGGTTTTATTTATTCGTTTTTGCATTTGATTAAGTAGAATTAGGATTCCAATCCAATCTTTGATCATTCAAGCATTGTTCACAAACCTCGACTCGATTTTCCATTCACGCCTCGTCGGGAAGAACGACCCGGGTCCGGTTTTAAACTTTGTGGATAACGAAGTGAGAAACCGATACTTCCGGTAATACTATACTACTATCATTGATATTATCCTATTTGTTATATATATTTATATATTTATTTATATTTATATATGTGGTAAAAGGAAGCAAATCAATTTTTGGCGCCGCTGCCGGGGAGGCCGTGAAACGAATATTGAGTTGAAGTTTGTCGTGTTTGAAGACCCTTCCTCGTGAAGTTATCATTCTCGTTTGTGAATATTTTCTTCTATTTATTAAAAATATAAAACACAAAAATAATTTTCATTTTCTTTTATTAGTATTAGTATAAAAAAATAATAAATAATAATAAATAAATAAAAACAAGAAAAAAATCAAAAATATAAAAACATTGTCCATAATAATAAATAAAAATCATCATCAATATAATGCTTTCAACTGAAGCATTATCATAATAAGTTCCCGAACAAAAGATTTAAAACTTGCCTTTGTGTCACTTGTGAAATACGGCTCACCTTTAATTGATAAACAAACTATAAGAGGGGTATAAGGAGGGTTGTTCCGAGGAACTACGACCCGAAAGGAGAAGGTTTTTAATAGCTTCGCGCTTTCCCGCTCCTCCGCTCCTTTGTGCGTTTTTCTTTTAGAGAGCTACCGTGAAACGAGTTGATTATTGGTTTAAGTTGTCTTATCTCATTTTGTCCGTTAATAAAATATGTTGCTTAAAAAACTCGAAAAGCCAAAAATAATCTTCTTTTTCTTCTTATCCATTTAATTCTTTTCTTAACCCTCAATTGTTTAATTCTTATGGCGTCACTCGATCGTCGTTTGAATCCCCTTTACGCGATTAAAGAGTGTTCGTCTTGTGGAAATTTGCACACTAAAGACTGTGGTTGTTCAAAAGGGAGTCTTGAAGACAAGATTCTTGTTCCCATACCCGACTTGTCTCAACGACCCCTTAAAATTGAAAAAATTTGTCTCGATTGTGGAGACCCGGTTCATGGTCTATATTGTCGACAATGTGCTCTAATACGAAAGACATTGGAGGAAGTTTTTCAAGACTTCCAAGACACTTCCGAGTCATCCGATGACGATACTAACTTTGTTAATCAAGAGCCATTCGTTGTCAAACAAGGCCCCGGTGTAAATTCTTCACAAAGTCCTCCACAAATTAACCACAATTGTTGTTACGAGTGTGGTGATTCGTTAGACGATATCTTTTGTCAACGATGTACTTGTAAGTCTTGTGGGAAAGGTGCTCATTATGGTTACAATTGTCCACCGCAAATTCCGATTATCTCTAATCCGGAACCATGCTACAATCAAAACCTTAATGAGATCCTACAAAATTTGCAAAGTTTGCAACAACAATGTCTTTTGGGTACATGCCAACAATGTGGTTGTAATGAATATGATGGAGTTTGTTTTTATTGTACTGTTGGAAATGGAACACCAATCAATTTTTCAATTCCGTACTCTTCTAACGATTCTCCAAGTTTTGCAAACCACCCTCCACAACCCCAATACGTACCATACTCTTGTGAGTTATGTGGGAACGATTCTCATTACGGTTACGATTGTCCACCTCAAGTCCCGTTTGTCTACAATCAGGACCCGTGTTTCAATCAAAACTTTGATTATTTTCCACAAACTTCACCAAGTTTTCCACAACAATATCCTTGTTGTGAAGATTGTGGGGGTCCTCACGAGACTTTTCAATGTCAACCGATGAATGAAGACTATTATCATGAGCAAAATTCTTGCTATGATTCTAATTCTTTCGGCTTTGACCAAACTCAACCCCCATAATATACCGTCAATCATCCAATCTTCAATTTTCAAAATGACCTTCTCAATTCTCAAAACAAGCTTATGGAGCAAATGACATCCATATGTGATATGGTTGGTCAAATTATGCAAAAGAAGGAAGAAGAAAGGCGAATTGCGGAAGATCAAGCGGCTAAAGATCGATATTGGAAGATTCCCATTTGCTATGATGATGACGAGGACTATACCATTGCAATCACACCCGTTTTATCAACCAAGGAGCCCGTTGACTCTCTCATAATGGAGGATGAGCATCTTGACACTATTCCGGCAACAGAATCAGACGAAGTAATAAAGTCTAGTGTTGAGGAGCTTGTCCTGATCCCAAGTGAGTCTGAGGGTATTTCCGACGGTGTGTGTGATGTGCCTCTTTGTGATAACCCTACCCCTCTTAAAGCTTTCAAAGATCACTCTGAGATTGTCGTCAATTCCAACGATGATGATACTTCAAGTGATGATGATGATTTTGAGGACATCGAGTACGTTGAAGCATCACCTCCCGATTTAGAGATCGTTAGCTTAGAGGAAGTGAATGATGTTGATCAAGAGAAGGAAGAGTTTGTGTAACACCCCCAAAAATCATACATCGCAGCGGAATACCACTTGGGGTGCTACTTCATAATACACAGCGCTAGATACAAGAGAACGACCTCTAAATGTGTCGTTTTCCATTTAAATTGTGACACGAGTAGTATTAAATTGTGTGTGATGGTGACCTCTTAACAATCCTACCCTCTCTGAAGCTTTTTCATAGAACATTCTAGACTATCATCGATTCCAACGAATGATCCACTTCGAGATGACGATTCTTATGAGAACATCAGATTATGTCGATGCATCACCTCCCGATGATGAGATCGTCAGCTTAGAGGTGGTAGAGA
This sequence comes from Tanacetum coccineum, assembly GCA_026074375.1. Classification (NCBI taxonomy): domain Eukaryota; kingdom Viridiplantae; phylum Streptophyta; class Magnoliopsida; order Asterales; family Asteraceae; genus Tanacetum; species Tanacetum coccineum. The sequence goes on from BQNB010015965.1 coordinate 43,571, forward strand.
TTGTTATCCCGGAAGTTGGAGGGATTGACACCAATATTCTTCTAACAATCAAAGACGATATCCTTCGTGAAAAATTGTTGAATGTCAATCTTCTTATTGCTAACATCGAAGCATTAAAAGATAATCCCGCTCCATCTTCCGATGTTATGACCAAGTCTTCCTCCACATCTCTTAACCTTTTCTTGGAGGAGACTAACACCTTTGATAATTCTTCGCCCGAAGCTGAAACTTTCTGCTTTGATTTGGAAGAGATTAGTAGTGGCAGTACCACTACCCGTTCTGATTATTCTCTTCCGGATTATGAAGCTTTCTATTCTGATGACGATCATATTAAAGAAAAGAATAGTGGCAGCACCACTACTCATGCTGATTTTTCTAAATATGATTCGTTCATTTTTGATCTTTCGATCAATCCATTTCCTCCGGCCGATAGGAGTGATATTTATCATGAGGAGTTCGCCGATGAACTTGCTCACATCATATCTCCACCGGAGTATGATCATTTCTGCTTTAAGATTGAGCCCGAGCTGGGCAATCTTACTATGGATGTGGTGAAAGATATTTTCCCAACAAGAGAACCAAGAGTTCATGTGCCTAATGTTTTACCTACCCATCTCACCCTGGATACGGATTTCATACTTTTAAGTGAACCTCTCTTCGCTTATATTGTATGGATCTTTCTTCCATTCCTCACATATCCAGTTGCTCCTCCATATCTTCTCTCCTGTGGGGATGAAGATATCATTTTTGACCCTGGCATCTCCATTTATCATTCTTTTATGCCGGATGTATCTCATCGGAGTGGAACTTTCATAAAATTCAATGTTTATCCAAACCGCTTGAATGAAAGTCCGATGATGATTTTAATTTATCTTGCTTCAGAGGAGATTTTCTACTCCTTCGTCATACATTGGGCTTTAAAGATTCCAATCTTTCTCATCATAAAAAGCTCACGATGTTGATTCATGGAGACATACTCCTAATTTGGAGTGTTCGTCATCCCCTTTCTAGCCCCCTGAATGCACAAGTATGAGGGGATCGAGTCAAGCTCAGTGACCTTAAACAAGCGCTTCGTGGGTGGCAACCCATGCTTATCCATTCTATCTTCTTTCTATTTGCTAATAAGTGTATTGTTGTGAGGAGGCTCGCCTCTTCCATTATCTTATGTTTTGTGTTTTATGGTTTATTGTCCAGGATTTCCCGGATTGTGATGACTCTTGTGCTCTCCGTTTTGTCCTTCGTTCACTCGAGCTTCAAATCCTCAGCTTCATTTGGGAAATCCGATATCCAAATCTTATCGACTAACGTTTATCTTTAGCATAATCATAACGGCTTCTTAGGGATTTGCGTAGAGACCCTTCTTAAAACATTGAGGACAATGTTTAATTCTAGTATGGGGGGATCTTCGATTTGATTATGCATGCAGCCGTTGTTTTCACGTAATCCCGTTTTTACCACCAAAATTCCAAAAAATTTAAATTTTTAAAAAAATAAAATAAGTGTTTTGTCACAATTTTGACTTTCTGTAGGTAGTATAGAATAAATTGTGGACCACGATCGAGGTGTTGAGCTCTAAGCTTGGTTCCTTAACCTTTGCTAAGCATTACGGGATTTCGGTAAAGAACGAAAAAAGATAGAGTTAAGTATGAGTTGGATGCTAAAACAAGGTATTATTTGTAAATTTAAGAGTCTCATGTATGTTAATTTGTGGCTTTTTCTCCCATAATCCTAACCGAACTAATAATGGGCTACTTTGGAATTAAACTTAATCAAACAATTTTTATGTAGTTTGATTTTGATAGCAAAAATTTTAGTCTTAGTTCAAATTTATACTTAAATTTTCCAAAAAGATGTCTTCTCTATATATCGTGAACTAAAGTAAAATGAAAAAAAATATGATGAAAAATGAAAAAATATATATATGATGAATAATAATTATAAACTGTGGGCTAATAAAAATTTGTTGCATCTTGCCGGCTCACAACCGATGTTACAACCTTCTAAAGAAAGCTCATAGTAAGAATAAAAATCCAAGGCTGATAAAAGTTTGCTGCATCTTGCCGGCTCACAACCAATGTTGCAGCCTTCTAAAAGGTCGAGGGTTACAATTGCATCATAGTTATGTTTAATATTAAGTGTGAAGTAATAAATAGATCTCTTTTTGTTAAATTTAAATATGTTTTTGAACTTTGACTATTTCATTTTAATTTTTTAAATAAGCTATGTATATACGGGAAACCTAAGAGTTTTTGAAACCTAAGGTCCGTGAGTCCCGATACTAGTCTCTGTGGGGTGTCAAAAGCTTGTTCACTTAGCCGCAAGGTTGGGATGTACCGAGACGAAAGTTGCTACATGGGATGATCTCGCCTTCAAACTCATTATTCTCGGGTGAAACGTGAAGCATAGAATTTTGTGAAACGTTGATCAATGTTGTAATTCAAAATGGCACATTCACCTAAGATATAATAATTGTCGGGAGTGAAAAGTTCACAAGTTGCAAATATGAGTAGTGTTAGCATCTTAACTAATATTTAGCGATGATTTCGTTTTAAGCTTGGTTTGGAGCGAGTGAAAAGTCGGGAACGACGAATTTATCCTTTTTGGGGCATTTTAGGATTAAAGTGCGTCTTGTTCTATGATCCCAAGTAAAAATAATGAAAGTCAAATAAGTTAGCTATTTGCTTAAAATGAAAAATACAAAAATATTAGTGGTAGTTAGTGTAAATATATAAAAAATGATAAAAATGAGGCTTGTCGAAGCTATTGATTATTTAGTTCCCCTTGACGAACACTTAGCTACTTTTCGAGGTTATTAGTCGAGGGGGATTGAGGGTCTTAGTTTTCTAAGTGCTTACTTATAGCATTGCGTGAGGACACGCAATAGTTTAGTATGGGGGATTTTGGTATGTGTGTAATTAAACATACCTTTTACCTAATAAATAGACCCTAAAACGACCAAAAACGCACATAAAATACCATAAATATGCTTGTTTTTGTGTTTGTACTATGCAGGTACCAGATATCAAAGAAAAGGACAAAATCGAAGCCCCAAAAAACAAATCGAGGGCCACGAGAACGAAAAAAGCGTGAAAACAAAGTCAAAATCAAGCCAAAAAGTCAAAGTCAACCTCGAGAAGTGGCATTGGAAAAAGCATCGAAAACCGAAACCGAAAACCTAAATTGTCAAAAGTGGGCCCACCCGTACCCACCTAGTGGGCCCGGGTCAGCCCACTTATATAAACTCATTTAAACCCTTTTTTATATAAGCCTAAAATCCCAATACACCCTTTTTATATAATACACGGCCCAAATCAAATCCAAAAGCCCAATCCCCTTAACAGCCCGATAGCCCAAGCATCTTTTATACTTACATCGTTAGTCCTTCAAGGACTAACATTGTTAGTCCTTGAGGACTAACTATGCAAACCCTCACATAACTCCACGGACCAAAGATGAACAAAACAAGGACGTGTATTGCAAACCCATAATACACTTTCAAGGGTCAAATTTTGCAACTCCCTAATCATACCCTGGATATCATAGTACTGTACTTTTACATCTCCAATTTTCCCAGCCAATCCCCCAACATCTCATTACTGCCATTAACACACAAACATCCACTATCCCACTTCCCCCCCCCCACCTCACTACAATCCAATGCCACTTTGGCAATCCCAAACCACCCCATTGGCTATACGAATCAAGGGACAAGATTGAAGAACTTGGGCACTACTCAAGATAAAGGGCCAAGATGTGTTTTGGTTTCCTCTCACAGCAAAAACACAACAAGCACACTATGAAGAGAAGAGGCAGCTTATAAAAGAGAAAGAAGACAGAAGTAGAAAAAAATGAGGAGTAGATTAATTTAATTTTTAATGTTATTAAATTTATGTTTTTAGTCTTTTAAATTCTGTCATTTAAGTTTTTCAAGCCTTGTAATCTTTTTATGTTAATGAAAATTTCAGTTTTAAGTTTATGCAAATCTGTCCCTTTTTATTTTTGTCATTAAGCTATCTTTGTTCAAAAAGTCATTTCCATAAGCTTTAATAAGCTTGTACACCCTGTCTTACTCATAAAAGCTTTTACATAGCTTTTATGATGTTTATACTGTTTCATTAAGCAAATTGTTGGGTTTAAGCTAGTTGGATGATAAGCCAGACAAGGATGGGCTTATGGGGTATTCACAGCTTATTTAATAAGCTGAGCTTGTAGATTTAAGCTCATTTGAGCATTTATAAGTCCTTGTTTGTACAAAGGACAAGGTGCACTCTCTTTAATCTCTTTAGCTTATTTTCTAACTCAGCTTATTACTGTCTGCTTATTGTAGTTGCTTATTTAAAATGCTTATTTGTGGTTGAACACTGCTTATTATTGCTTACTAATGATCATTAACCATCTGTTTTTAAAAAAACATAGCTTAAATCTTTTAAAATCTCTTTAAAAAATGCTTTTCTGTCCTTTAAGGAGTGTTTGGGTTAAGGGGTCAAACGGGTCAAATTTGGTTATAAAACCTTTTGGGTCACTTGGCTATCTTTAACCACCCTTCTTTAGTTGTTTTTGATTTGTTTTTCAAAGTTTTAAAGTTATAACCAAGTTTTGAGGTATTTCATATAAGTCTTTGGAACTTGTGGTGTCAAAACAAATTTAAAGTGCTTGTTTGATTAAGCCTTTGAAATTAGTTCTTAAGAGTTGTTTTTGTGTCCTTTTAAAGTGTAAAATGCAGTAGTTAAGTGTTCCTTTAGGTCAACTTTTGTTTAAACAAATCTGTCAAAAAAAATATTGTCAAGTGACTTTCCTTTTAAAAAACAGTTTTTTTAGTCAACATTTTTATGCTTATTCTGAATTTCAAACTAACTTTTGATTGATGATATTTGATCTTTAAGGTTTAAATTTCATCTATTTTGAGGTCACTTGTCCATAAGGATCTTTTTGTTTAGCTAATTTAAGCTCAAAAGTTGTTATTTTTCTCTAAATTTTTTTTAGTATATGCTATCTGATCCAGTCCTTTTCACTTAACTTTTTTTAAGGCCTTGCTGAATTTCAAACCATTATGTGATTGCTGTTTTAGATAGACCATAAGCTGAGCTTTAAGCTGGTAAAAGCCTTAGGCCCATAAGGTTCTTTCTTTGGGCTTAAAAATAAGCCCAAAGGTTGTCCCCAAGGCTGTTTTGTCTGCCATTTTTAGCTTAGAGCTTATTTCCCTTTTCTTGCTTATTAGTCTGTTTTCTTTTGCTTATTTTTAGTGGTTTTCTGTTTTTAAGTGTAGGAGTTACTTTGTTTTTGTTATATGTTTTGCTGGCCTTAGAATAAGCAAACAGTTTAGTTGTTGTCTTAAGTTAAAATAAGCAATCTGTTTTGTCTTTAAGTCATTTTTGAGCTTTTACAGCTTTTAAAAAATTTTCCTCAAGTTTTAAAGTTGTTAGTTTTCAGCTTATTTATAACTTTGTTTTTAAAGTTTTTAAAAAAGAAAAAAAAATGTTTTTCAAAACGGGAAGGCATGGGGGTCGAACCCATGACCTCCCCCTTCTATAGCACCTCACACACGCACATACAAACCATCTGCCCTGGAGACTTTTTCGATTTATAGTTGTAACATTTATTATTTAAGTGGGTTGGGTCACTTTAGCTTATCAGCTTTTATAAGCTTATTTGCAGCTTATTTCTTTTAGCTTTTTCACAGTTTTTATTTTTCTTAGGATTATAAGTAGTAAAAGTCTTATTATATAGTTTTTTTTCAGAATTTTTATAATTAGTTTAGTATTTTTAATATTTAATTTAGAGTAAAACTGTTTTTAATTCATATTAAATTAAATAAAAGTAAAAAAAATGTAATTCTTTTTTTTAAAACTTTCTTTTATCATTTAGGACTTAGGAAAAATAATTTTGCATCCGTAGGGTTAATTTTGCAAAATTTTATTTTTTAAAGAACGGGATTTAATCCCGTTCTCGTTTTCTTCGCGTTTTTAACTTTAAATGCTTCCGTTTTTGGTCTAGTTTTCTTTATTCTTTCTTTTTAGTCACTTAGGGTTTATTAAAAGTTAAAAATCAATTTAGGATTAAAATTCGATAAATTAGGTTTTTAAGTCGCGCTTTTACGTTCCCGTTTTGTGTTTTAACTTAAATTGCTTTCGTTTTAGGGTTTTCCATTATTCGTTTTTGCATGTTATTAGTAGATTTAGAATCCCAAACCCCAATTTGTTATTATTCAAGCATAATTCCCAAACCGACACTCGATTTTCAAATTCACGCCTCGTCGGGAAGAACGACCCGGGTCTGGTTTTGAACTTTGTGGGTAACAAAGTGAGAGACCGATACTTCCGGTAATACTATACTACTATTATTGATATTATCATATTTATTGTATATTTATATATATTTATTATATATTTATATGTATTAAAAGGCTTTTGTCAGGTACTTTCCGAAACCGAATTCTTTAGTGATGACCAATCATCGTTAGATGAAAAAGACTTAGATAATGAATATAATCGACTATGCAAAATAGGTCTAAAAGTCATGGCTAAAAAAATAAATCCACTTAAAAAATAATTAAAAAATATATTAGAGGAATGGATAGAGTATAGACTAAAAATTTATACTATCTAAATAGAAAAAGATAACGAAGTCAAATTGAAGACTGTAAAAATATGTAAGACCTTAGATTAAAAATGAAAAAAATTTAAGGAAAAAGAATTTTCTAGCTTAAATCAATTTAATCATAGTATAACTCGCTTTAGATAATGTTAACTCTTCAAAAACCTTTCCGGTGATAACTCCGGCTAGTATTTAATTTTACCAAAAGATCAATAGGAGTCTAACAAATGTGAATTTTGTTAAATCACACTGAGTTGATGAGTCTAAAAAAAGTAGTTCGAAATAAATAAGCCCAAGAAGACCAAATTATAAGCTTATTAACAATCGGTGAGAGTGTGTGGAGGTGAGTAAGGTGAAACGCCTCTCCTCCGCTCTACGCAAAGACGAAGTACACTTACGTCGCGCGCTGCGTGAGTGAGTTAGTGGAGGTGAGTGTGTGTAAGGATAGGGGTAAGTGAGAAGTGTGGGGTGCTACGCGGCGGGGTTGTGAGGGCTGTGTTGGGAGAAGACTTCACTGTGGATAGAGAGAGTAGTGATGTCACTCTCCGACGTTGGTAGGGGTGAGTGCTGTGGAATGGTCGAGGAGTGTGTGGATGTGAGTTAATAACTATCACTAGATGAGGAGCGTTTAGGATATGTCTGAGAGTAAGCATTTTACCCACAACCTAGGAGAGATCAAGTTAGACGAAATTACCCTAATAATAATCATTCAATGTGGAATTATTCACAACAACCAAACTTCTCTCTGTGGGGAATATGTCCACCTTATATGTATCCGAATCAAATGCAACATATGCCAAATATGTTCAGGACTAACAATTTTGGACCCATGAGACATTGAGGACCAAGTGGTTGAGTCGTTACAACATTCAAGTGGAGTTGTTCATTAAAATTTCTTGGAATCCGACGAGCGAATATATTCTTAAAATCTTATGACGGGTTTTCCAAAAGATTTCTCCTTCAAAGCTTACTTACTTGAAGATGTTGAAGAAAACACATTGTAGGCAAAGGTGTGTCTTCTTTCCAAACTTCTTAGAATTTAGAGTATGTGTTAAAGTTAAATGACTATATATTATTATGCTACATGTGGTATATGCAAAACAAATAAGTTATAATTAGTAGAAACATTAATTTAAAAGCTTAATGGATAATTAGTACAGGCCCTAGAAAATGACATTTGCTTGGCTTTCAAGAATTAAGAGATTTTGTTCATTATGAACTCGTTTCTCTCAAGGTCGTTGAAATAGTATTCTCTACCGTTACCTCTATAAAATGGGAAATCTTCTGTTGTCACTAGTAGCGAACTTACATTAGATAGAAAGTGAGTTAGTGGGTAATTATTAACATGAAGTAGGATTAGTTTTTATTTAAGGGAAAGGCATGACATCAAAATCACTATGGATGAAACAAACTCCTTTCGACTACGACGTCCGCATCGTCTACACGTCTACAATAAACAACGTCCATCAAAATCTTCTCATCAAACTTTAAGTCCATTCTATTATTCTATCATTTATCATTTTTCAAATATTACAAAACGTGACAATTAATTATTTCATCCGAAGTAATTAATTTATTCAATTGATAAGAAGTTGATTGAAAACGTAAATAAATCCTCTCTCGGCTTGACAACTTGATTATTTCGTTCTGTGAAGAGTAATCAAAGTATTTTTAATTAACGAAAGGTTAATTAAAATGTCAATTAAATTTCGTCAATCATTTCTAAACCATCTCTCGATCCAAAAATCTTGACAACTTAATTATTTCATTGGAAATTATTTAAGTTTACTTAACTTAACGAAAAGTTAATTAAAAGTGTCAAGTATTTTTCTCTCGTCTTCAACTTCATTCCTTCGACGACTAGAGTATATAAAATAATATTACTAGTACCTCCCGACGTATTTTGATAATTGTATATTTACAAAACTAGTCAAAATCGAAAAACAATTTTTTTTCTCAGATAGGCGGCCCCCTTAATAATTAAGGGGACCGACCGTGTTAAAGTGGGCGGCCCCCTTAATTTTAAGGGGACTGACCATTAAAATCGCCAAACAGACTCATTTTTGAGTTAATCACTAAACCAAACACACACTCTTGTTCTTCCCTCTCCCTCTTTCCTGCTGTGACGAAAACCAACACCCAAAACCATCAAAATTCAAACCTTCAAACACTCATTCGACCAAAATTCGCAAGGGGCAAACACCAATAACAAGATTAGCAACCTCCATTGTAAGATTTCCTACACTTTTCTTTTTCAATTTCATCTAATTTTGCTCTCAATCAAAATTGGGTATTTTTCATAACTTTTTTATATATATTTTTTATTTTTTTATTAAGTCTAGGAAATCCATAACTATAATGATTCCCGTAGTCATAGGATTTCAAAATTGTCAATAGGATTAAGTCACTAAATCGTTTGGATTTTGAAAATTTATATATATATTCAAACTAAGAAATTTTAAAACAAAAGTCTATACATTGTTGATTCATGCCAAAAACATGTTAAAACAATCATACATTGTCTATCGAAACATACATATCTAAACGCCTATTTTTCGAATCAATGAATAAATTCTTACAAAATAAAGGGGTGTTTGGTTCGTTTCTTAAGATCAATTATTAGAGTCGAAATGACCATCACTATAGTTTTGTCACTTATATAATCACATAACTAGCTTATGTAAGTCATCAATATATATAATTCATATATATATATATATTGATACATCTTATAAAAAGTGTAAAATAAAGGGGCGTTTGGTTTTACGTTTTAAAACATAATGTTGAGTCAAAATAAACACCATTTAACTCTCACCAAGTCAAAAAAATAATGAACTAATATTTGTCAACAAAATATACAACATAACGTATATTTTTCGACAATTTTAGTCAAGTCTTGTATTAATAAGAGAGTATTTGGGTTATTATCTTGATGTCAAAATATATAACTAATATATACTCTTCGACATCCTAGATTAAATCAAAAATAAATTAAGGAACATATGGATCACTTCTTAGGTTTTTATCTTTAGAGTCGAAGTGATTCTTGTCCTACATTTGTCATTTTTCAAAACTTTATTTCACTTATTATTTTTTTGTAACACTCTATTTGTTTGATATATTGTTTAGGTGATAATCATGCCTCGAGCAACCATTGGTGACACCTCTCTTAACCGTTCTTATATTCCCAAAGTTTCCCAAACACCCGGTATCTCTCCTTCTATTGCTCATTTCTATAAACCCGTTAAAAATTGATGTATTCATGAGGGTAGAGTTGTTGATCAACTTTACTACACCTCTGATCATATCGATCGTTGCTTTTCTAACATTCATCTTAATTGTCTCTACAAAATAAATGAGCCAATTGTTCCTCGATTCGTTCTAGACTTATATAGTCAAGTCACCTGATATGTGTTTAATTACACATACCATTTTTCATATTAAGCGGACTTAAAAGCCTAAAAAAATCTTTTTTGATTTTTTAGTTTAGTTTAATTAGTTTAAAACCAAAACCCACCTCTTAAAACCAGAATTTTACTTGCTTTCTATAAAATATAAAAATACAAAAATAATCTTCTTTCAATCCTTTAGATCTTAATTAGGTTTAGTTCGAGCCTGCATATGTTATTCCCCTAGAGAACGATAACAACCCTCGGGTCCTTGCTATACTACACTGCAACGATTACTTACTCTGCCTAGGGAGTTGTAAAACCTATTGCGTTTAAAACGACCGCATCAAGTTTTCGACGCTGCTGTCGGGGAATAATATAGGTTTCAAATTTAATTTAGCTTAGGTCTACTCGCTTGATTCCTGTCAAGTGTGATTTTATTTTTTGTCAATTAGCTTTCTCGTAATCTATCTTTTCTTTATGATATTTGTTATGTAATTCCCATTTAATTATTCTATTCTTCATTATGGAGAACGCAAATCTATTTGTACCTGTCCCACCAAACGGACTCCATGTAATATCAGTCGTGATCGATTCTCACCTTAAAAATGTTGACCATACAATGCTACCTAATGAAATTGACATGGATAACCTTGAGTCTGAAGATGAATTAATTGATGAACCCCTTTTTTTTCCCTTCTTGGACTCAAATGATGAGTCGGATAATAGGAAATGAATCAGATGAGTATGGGAATGCGGCAAATTTTTACACTAATAGGATAATTAACAATTTTGATGGAGAGGACTTACCATTCCCATGTATGATCGGTTTTAGGAAGTTCGTTGCCTACTTTGACCCCTTTTTGCCAATGAACATTATTACGCATAGAGCCTATAACACTATAATAGTAGAAGGACTAGAAAGTACGAGAAGGAACTTGGTTGCTATTGTTAGGGATGTTTATGTGTTTGTTGGAAGTTGTTGGATCGTTTTCTGAATAGATCTTAACCTTTAGCTTGTAAAGGGTTTATTCCTTTAGATAATTCTAAAGCAACAATAATGAAACACTAATTTGAACACTATTGATTATGCGGAAACTAATCAATAATGCTAAGAAGAATAATATTAAGAATCACAAAAGAACTTTATATTAGAACTTGAATCTGCCTAGGTTACAGATTACAAAAACTATGATTACTAATAGATCTCTATTGATTTGTGTAGAACTATATCTACTACCTATGCCCAGGGTTCCTTTTATAGACTAAGGAAACCCTAATGGGCTTTACAAAACGCGTTAAGAGATAATGCATATCTATTCCTAATTTATCTCATGCATATCTCATAAGCAGTACTAATACAATATACTAGCAGTACTAATACTAACTAACAATACTAACTATTACTGGCAGTACTAACATTGTACTGGCAGTACTAACTACAAAGCTAGCAATACTAAAGACTTAGACTTATTTCTTCAATCTTCATTAACAACATTAAGTCTTTACTAGCAGTATTAATCTTGAACCAGCAGTATTAACTTGTAGAAGCTTCAGAATCCTAACAATCCTCCCCTAAACTTGTGATTTACTCTCAAATCTCAAGTTTCTTCTGGATTAGATCTTCAATTCTTCTTTTGCTGAGGATTCTTTCAAACTCACTTTTATTGTTCTTCAATCTGAGTCTTGATAAACTTTAGCAACTCAAATGCCATAAAACTTTCTGCTTCAGCTTCTAATTTCCAGTTAAGCATCTTTTAAAGTGTTTCTTTGGTGAGTGGATACCTTTTCTCTATAAACATATGAATAGTCATCAAAGTACCATCAACCATCAGTGTGTGCACTCTACAAGTTTCATACAGCTTCCAACTGATTATTTTCTACTGGTTTTTATTCTTCTAGATGTCATCATCTTGCTCAGGATCTACTAGTATCTTCAGATCACCCCATAACATCAAATTGTATCCTTCTGGAGTGTCATCTTAAAATCTTTCCATTACCAACCTGTGTAAAACCTCTAAGTCATGCCTATCAAAACTTTTCAGCATACTCTCAAAGGTTTTATAATAACTAGTATTTCCATCTGCTCTTATGTTTTTGTAAACATGCATATTTCCTAAACTTTGAGATTCCCAATCAACTATAAGAAACTTAGTATGCAAGATTTCAGGATCTACAAATTCTTCCTGATCTAGAACTACTGTCAACCACATTCTTAATTCATCTTTTTCTTCCTCATAATCAGCTGGTTCTTTCTCTTTCTTCTGTCTCTTTAAGCTGTCTTGACCTTGTTTGTCACTTGCTCTTCTTCTTGCAAGTGTTTTTCTTCTAATTCCAACATCTTTCTTTTCAATCA